>WBMV01005055.1:742222-770408 GCA_013396655.1 Campylorhamphus procurvoides
GGGCGCTCGGGGCAGAGTGTCCCGGTCCACCACCCCCAGTGGAGAACAAGGGCACGGGGACGCGAAGTGCACGTGTTTCCTTCCCGGTGCACCGCCTGGTGGCACTTCTGCCCCGCCAGCGCGGCGGGGGAGGGCGGCCGGGCACTCGGCGGGGTCCCACGGCACCCCCGTCTTGCCGAGGTCCGCCGCCCCTCGGCCATGCCCGGTGCTGGGGCCCGACGGCTCGGCCCGCGGGGACGGGGACTACAACTCCCAGCGTGCCCCGCGCCGCGGCCGGTCCGGGCGGGCGCTGCCCCGGAGCCCCGCGGCAGGGATGGGTATGACCCACACGGGCTCTAACTCACCCACACGGGCTCTAACTCACTCAGTCACACGGGCTGTAACACACACGGGCTGTAACACACAAGGGTTATTACCCAGCCCCGGGCGCCCGGCCCCGCCCCGTGAGGCCGTGCTGTGTTCCGCTCCCCGCCGTCCCGGCCCTGCCCCTTGGCTCTGGGAACAGCCAGGCTTCCCCGGGCGCCCTATGGGCCTCCATCGGATCCGGATTAACAAATTAGCCCTCGATTAATCAGCTGAATTAATGGTCCCAGACAGGGACATAAAGTTAGCTGACGTATGTAGCCTTTCATGTGATAAGTTGGAAACACAGTAATAGGCTTTTCTTTCCTGTAAGTGAGGGCATAAACTTGAATAAACGTGCGTTTCCATAGCGCTGCGTGACAAAGTTTCCCTCTGAATCCCAGAGCAGTGCGCACCTCGCAGCCAGCCCTGCCGAGGGATCCCAGCGGGGCTGGGACACTTGCCCTGGGTGGGCTCCGCACTCCTCATGGACGGGCCGGCTCCTTCCCTCCCTGCTAATTCCACACAGACACACCAATATAAGCCATCTGCATGAGCTCTTCCTGCCTTTTCGCGGTTCTATAAGCGAGACAGCGCAGGCTGAGGGTGGAGGTGTTTTCCTTGCACGTTCGGTGCTGTTGACACGGGTGTACAGCAAACATCGCCGGCACTATCTCCCTGTTTGGTTAGCCAGGTATCAGCAGCCACCCTGTCCTGCTGGGGGCATTATGGAAACGTCCCCAGGTGCTGCTTCCAATCCCAACGTCCCGTTTCCTCTTGGGCCCCTTAAAAACATTTTCTGCATTGTTTCAATAGCAGTCAAGGCAGAGCGCACATGGAGCACGCAGTGAAATTTGTTTTGAGCTCCGTAGAGGTTGTCCTACCTGATAAAAATAAGTGCAGGGGAAATACTGGTGGTAGGTCTTAGGCACTGCAGAAATTCTGATAAACTGCAGTCCAGCAAAACAATCTGCAAAAGACAGAAAGAATTACCTGTTATTTGCATAATAGTAGGCATTCTGGACTTAAACACAACTCATTCAAGTTTCACACCATATATTTTTGTATTGTGATGTGGCATTTATGTAAAGCATGTTGTTACTTAACTATTCAATTGTATCTTCTGCTCAACCCTTTTCCTACACCCCATGAAAACCATGTGTCTATTCACCTGCTCTGTAAGTCATACCAATTCTTTTTCCAGATTTTTGACCGATTTTTCAAGAAGTAGCCATACAAATTCTTCCTTTTTCTTTTATTTAGACTAATCCCCCCTGCAAATCTGTTGTGAGCCAGTATGCTCTCTCAAACCTGTTCCTAAACTAGACAAAACTCCATAATTTCAGTTGGGATGTTATGATCAGTACTTCCTGCATTCCTCTCAATTGTTTTATTTTGTTTGCCTCCCTCTGCCAGCTGTGTTCACCTGTGAGCTGTTGTTGCTTGGTCTGCAGATTCATAGCGACACAGAGCCCAGTGAAAACACGGTGCAGTCCCCAAGTGCTACAGCTGTGCAAACAGCAGGTGACAGAGGCACAGGTTTTCAGGTGGAATCCCTCCTGGTTAGACCTGACGTAACGTAATAGTCCACATGTTCAAGTCTTCTAGTTTTTATTTTTCTGGTTAGTTTTTTGTGTTCTGAAGGTTTATAAATTTGTGTTGCCGAGGATCTCACCAGGCTCTCTGTGGGGACAGGTATAACATTTGATGCCTTCTAGTCTGGTAAAGCTTATTTTCATAATAGTTTGCACATATTTCAGTGGCTATCTTATTTGATTTCTAAATTCCCTTGGAAGTCTTGTCTGAAGACAAGATAGTCTTAAAAGCTTGTCCCTGCTTAGCAGTTTATTCAGACATCTCTGCTGGTGTCTTAATCACTACCATTATTTTTATAAACTGGGGAAAAATTTCTCTGAGATACTTTTATATATTATGATTTTATGCAGGTAAATTTTGCCGGTTCTTTGCAACATGTATTTATTTCTTAATGATGCTTTCTGTTCTAAGGTCTGCAAAGTAACCAGTTACCTTGTAGACTATTTCTATCATACTTCAAAATTCTTATTTATTTTTTATTTTGTTTCTTCTTCAAGTATTATTTAATATTCCTTGGTTTTATTTGACATTTTTTCTCTGTAGGTTAGGCCCCTCTTTTACTGGTGTCACTAAAATCAGATTTCTGATTGTGAAGGATTTTTTTTTCTTTGAATAATCTCTTGTTTCTTGCTAAGTAATACTTTTATTGCTATTCAGCTTAATTTTTATTTAAAGGTGCATTTATTTTTTTATCATCTAAGCTTCACCAGTTTCCATGCCAACTGTTATGCTTTTAATGGTATTATTTTTACTCCCAGGAGACTTTTTACTAGCTGCATAACCTTCTTGAAAGCCTCTTTAAAAAATGACAACTTGTACATGGCCTTCCTTTTGAGTTCTTCATGGTAAGTGAAGGTGGCTGAAGGCTGGGTGCTGACTGGGAGCTCTCATAGTCCAAAAAGCACCTTAGAGATACCAATGAAATGGTGTATTCTGAGAGCCCAATCAGGGCACAGGCACTGCCACCCACAGCATGGATCAGCAGCATGTGTGAAAAAAGTTTGATGGGCTCCCATTTCTCACATAAAACAGGACTGTAAGAACAATCAGTTAGTGAAAATCACTGACATCTAAGAGGTTCCAAATGTCACCAGGGCTGTATAATTATCTCATTAGATTTCATTACCTCTGATCATATTTAACATTGTAAATTCAGGACAATTTTCTTGAATGAGAGGCTCCTGATGTGACAGAGAGAGAAAACTTGTGATTCACTTCTGCAGTTTTCTTTTCCCAGGGATTTTATCTCACAAGATGGCATGAGCTTGTTCAGAAGTGTTGCTCCTTGCCCATCTCCATTTTAAACAGATACTCTGTACAACTGATCAACCTCATTGTACAAGGTTGTACAACCACCTTGCTTTTGTCAGCCATGGTCTGTAATTTCTTCAGCATTTCATTCCATGATCCCAAACTTCTCATTTCTAACTTAGCTCTACTTTCCACCCTATCTTACAGATGAAGGCTTAAATTACTTTCAATACTTTTTATGTATAAAAACTGTAAGTTTCTTAGTTTTGTCTAGCTGTTATCCAGGCTCCTAATTTAAATAGATATTTTATAGTTTGAGTAGTTTATTGTTCCTGTGGCATTTTTTTTTTTAGGAAATGGTATTATGTATCCACTTCATAGAGCTGCTCTATTTTTCCAAACAAACTTTTATGTTTATACTTAAATCCTCTCTATTTTGACCTCATTCTGCATGGTGTTACTAGAAATGACACCACTTTCTATGTCAAGGAAGTAACTAAAGTAAATGTACATTCCCTAAATCTGTTTTATAAACTCTGAAGTATTCAGAGATTAACAATAGTAACTCACATGAACAATTTCATCTTTATACCTGCTCTCTCACTGACATTTAGGAGAGCAGAGATCTCCATTTATATACAGAAGTTTATATGTATGTTTATAATGCACATATACATACATTTACATGTAGGTATACATACATATGTAAAATTGAATTTAGTATTTCATATCCAGAAAGGAGACTGAAGGGTAGAAAACTCCTGACAAATATCTAAGTGGGCTTTTTTGGATTAAGGTAACAGGCAAAAATGAGCCACAGTTAGAGACAAAGAGAAATGGAATTAATGAGGTCAAACTCTTCCTATAAATCTGCAGGTTTTTCTACAAAGCCTTGTAGAAAAATGCAACATGAAAATAACATGAGAAAAACAAGTTATAGTTTTTATATTATCTAAGCTTGTGTGGCCTTAAGGGTTTTTTTCTTTATTTAATTTCAGTAGTCTGATTGCTCTTTTTTGTTTTTCATGAGCTAGTGCAAGAGGGACATTAGCCTGTGCAGTTAAAAAAAAAAGTGCATATAATTCCAGTGTGCACAAACTGAATACAAAGAGCATAAATAGAAAAGCACCTCTGTCATCAGGGACATAAAGATTCAGAAACACACTATAATGCTGAATAAACAGGGCCAGAGGTTTCACATCTAGTCCAGCTCTTTCCAAAAGCTGTTGCTTTTCAAAGATAGAAAAGAAAGCTAATCTGTGGCCATCATCACAAGTTCTGCTGCAGTTAATGAGTTTAAATTAGATTTGAAAACAAGTCTGGTGGCCATATAATTTGCTCTCTATTTTATTGTAACTATATTTAAATAATAGAAAACTGTGAATGTTTTTCTTTTAATTTGCAAACATTTTTTTCTCAGAATATGCTTTGGGCCTATTTTTGGCATGCAAAGTGAAAGTCAGAATTTACCATTCACTGTATACCAGAACTGCTATTAAATAGCTACAATGTGATGTGTTGGTCCCATTTTTCATCTGGGATGTGGAGACAAGGATCAATCAGCTCTAGCATTTGCATATACCAAAGTTTATACTTTCTTCTATTTACTCTGTGCATCTTAAAGATGAACTGAGAAGTGATTAACAGATATTAATAAGACCTTTTACTATCTTATATTCTCCTTAAAGGGTTAATTTTGCTGTATAGACTTTTGTTTGGTAGTATAACTCTGATAGCAAAAACTTCTGTTTATGTTTAAAGAGGTCCTTTGAAGAACTACATGGGGAACATCCTCATCTGTGTCAACTTTATCAAGTTTATCTGCACTGGGGGCTCTTTCATCTTCCTTTGTGGAACATTCAGTCCTGAGTGTTCCTCATAAAGGAGTAAAATGTCTCCTGCTTTCAGTATGACTCTGTATTGTCTTGCTTGTTGTACTTACAGAGGCAGTTACTTGAGATCTGTTTGTTACACTTTGATTTATAACTGTAAGTTTTGTATGATGGGTACAGTAATAGCAACATTATAGTATGTTTTGATACTGTCCTGAAAGTGTGAGAGAAGACAGGTATGCATCTGTAATAAGCAAATTGAATTTTATTCTTAGATTCCTGATACCCAGTAAAAACTGAGTTTATTTTCAATGTGTGAAACAGGTTGGTGGAGCAGTTTCTTACTTGCTTGTCTGAAATTCCCATTGGATTATACAGGGAATATCTTCAGGATATACTTCTACACATAGACTAGATTTAAAGCTTAGAGAAAAGCCTTAATTACTTTTAAGCTCCCACATGACTTTATTGCAGGATTAGAGGTCTGAGTGCTCCTGTATTTTTTGATAACTGTTATTTACATCAGCATGGTGCTCACACAGAGCCACAGGCACAGCTTAGAAGACCCAGATAAGAAGTTGCCAGGAACTCCTCTTCCAGCATGTGCCCTCTTTTTATACCCAGTAATCTCTCACCAGCTTTTTACACGTGCATCTTTTGCACATTTCTTCCATCACACTGGAAACCCTCTTCCTGACATTTGAATTTTCATTTTCCCTTCTCCTTAATTTTTCTTTTTTAAAATATTTCTTTTCTGGTCCTCCTCACGTTGTCTTCTCATCTCAGGAGGTCAAAGAACCAAGTTGCCTCCTCACCTGGTTTCTTTCTGTCATCTGTTTTTATTGGCTCCCCACTTGAAGAAGAAAGGGATTTGCATGTTTGATAATTGCTGTCCACTGGAACCATCTAAGCACAGTCTGCTGACAACTGGAGTAAGTAAGAGTCAGCCTGGAGAGGAAACAAGCTCCAGGAGATGGTAACAGCATGGAAGCTATTGCTTTTTGTTTGCACATTCTAAATAAACTGCTCTTCACAGTGGCCAGGGATTCATATCCCTTTGCTAAGTCCCAGATGGAGGATACATTCCTTCTTTCCACAGCAGATTCTAAGCCACAAAGATCTTTGACTGTCTGTATTTCTGAATGTTCCACATAAGACACCTCAATAAGAACTGATCTTCAGAAGTTATTGCTCAGGTCATTGAACCACTGGTCCTGGCACACTGGTTGTTGTAGCACATCCCAAATTTGAAGTGTTGACACATCACTGATCATTTTTGCACATGAAAAAGAAAAGTCTCCAGCTTGCTAGCAGTTACTTTCCGGGCAAGCGAACAGGGAAGGATCCTAATTGTACTTGTGGTTCCTTGTAGGTCATTTACCTTTTGCCTCAGCTGAGAGCATTTTTTTAGTTAGCTGTTTATTCTCCATAAAGAAAACTAAACTGTCCATACATACAGTGCAGATTTCTGCATATACATTTAGTCGTATACTTGTGTTCTGGTCTTCTGTTGAAGCTGACATCTTTTTCCCAAGCCATTCTTACGATTCAGCCTCCTGCATAAAGCTCATCTGAACGTTTTGTTTTCCAGGACCAACCAACATTCCCTAACTCAGGATGCTCATACCTCAGGGCGAATGGCCCCAAGGCTTCACCATCTGATAAAAATCTAGCCCCCAATGAAAATATGACTTCAGGACAACAACAGAAAAAGAAGTTCTCTGAGAGTTCAGTAGTTATATATGTTAGAATTTTACAACTCCTTTAAATAATTTCGTGTTAAATCTGGATTGTCTGTATTCTTGTGTTTTTCTTCATGATTTCACACTCAGGGCAGTGGGAAACCCACACTGTCCATTCAACTCTGGCTTTTTATTGCTCTATGATACAACAGCTATTTCTAGGTTTGCTGAGAACATACATGAAGAAGACCAACAAGATTTTATGACCTTTTTGTAGAACTGTGAAATAAATAAATGTTCTGGGTTTTTTTATGACTGCCACTGTAATACAATATTTGGTTACAAAACAAGAAACATTTCATTTAATTTCCTTCTCCACCATTCACCATGTGGATTCAATTAGCAGTTAAATACTGCAGATGTGAATATACAGTGATGAATCAGCTGTGGAATTTGAGATAAATGTCAGTTGAAGTTTGTAATGTATTATGTGGGCTTAGCTCTGCCTAATTCCATGAGGAACAATAGGGTGGAAAGCCTTATTCTAAATTCTAAATAAAAAAACCCCTCAAAATAAACAAACAAACAAAACTATGTTTATTTTCATATAGTCATCCCCAAAACATTTGTGCAAACATGTCTGTTAACGTTCTTTGAAACGAGTGGCATTTATTTTGTGAGGTAACAGGAATAATACCATCAGATTGTTGACATCTGAGCTCTCAAAGGGTCCTGTCAGAACTGACAGGAGCTGGTAAGAGCAACTGCTGATCCTAACTCCTTATGCCACATGTCTTGCACTGAACTTTCCACTGCATCAGCTTTTTACCTCTCCAGTCTCAGGTAACAAAGAATTGACTGTAGGGTCACTTCATTCCTAAATAACAAACCCAAAACCAAAAATGTGAAGGGCAAATATTTGCTGCTCTTTATTCACTTTTAAAAGTACCGCATACAAGAAACCTCCCAAATATTTGTCATATCAGTCTGTAATTCTTAGGGCCCTTCTGGAGAATGCCAGGAAGGGTGGGGGATTTTGCTGATTTTTTAAAGGATCTAGCAATACAGTAGCCCGTGCTGCAGATCTTCCTTGCCTCCAAATAAAGAAGCCTAGATATTCTCATCTCACACCTCATTATAAAAAAAAAAAGGGCAAGTGAAGAAACAAATGCCTGTTCTTAACATTTAGTGCTCAGTTCCATGAGTTTATACAGACAGAGCTTCATTCCCAAGACCACATGAATGGAGCTCACCCTCAGAGATTTAATGGGAAATACAATTGACTAGCTGCTGTGAAAACGAGAAAACTATTTACTTTGTACAATGAACAAAGCCAAAGTTGTTCTACCAGTTGCACAGGCAATGAAGCATTTTTAGTTTGAATTTATATCCACAGAATCCTTTGACTTTGGAGACTTTCTGCATGTGTTACAAAACAACAAGAGTTGCAAGATATTCCACACTTTTCAAAATCTAGTTCTTATTTAGTACAGAACCATGAATTCAGAACTCTGGGTTTTACACTGATGGTAAAAGACAAAAAAGCTTTGTGGGTTCTGGCTATGAACACTATATTTTTTCTTTTTAGTTTTTCAGTCTATACCTACATCCTCTTTCTTGATACTTTACAGCTTTGCTGCTTTTGAGGCACTGTCTTAACTGTATGACTTAAGTATCTTGCATTCATTTTCATTATGTTAAAACAGTGGCCTACCTTTATCCTTATTGTGATGCCTTTTAAAATATTAATTTATTAAAATATAGCAATAATGAAAATGAAAGTTTTTTAATTTACCTAAGTATTATAGTAACACTGTTTTTCATCCTATGAACTGATTTATCCACAGTAAGAGCTGTTGGTGCTACTGTCCAGCTGCTGGCTTGAATTTAGTTACTGCTTGTTGCACTACCTTCATGAGACCCACTGAAGGGGCAGGTCAGAGGAGACTGTTCAATAGGTGACTATTAAAAGAAGCTCACCTGAAGAAGTTATTTTTCTATTCTGATTACACTGTTCTGCTGTACTGTAAGAAGAAACTAGTAAAAATACAGAACTGGAGAGTAAGACAGGTATGACTGACAAAGAAGGAGGTGTAACTATATAGGCACCAGTGACCTTGGCCAGTCGAGACAGGTAAGCTGACAACACGTGACCCGACCTCATTTGGATTTGTTGCTGAGAAACTGGTGAAATTTATCTGCAGTGGGCTATTCTGGAACATAGATACCCTATGGGATCAGGAAAAAGTACACAGTAAGGATGGCATATTCAGATTACTGAAAAGCAAGTTTGACATTTAGAATATTCAAACTCCATTTGCTTCCATGTTCTTAGAATTCTGGGAAAAATTTGCTACAAAAAAAAGTACAATGAAGTCAGTTCAGCTGATGGTGCAGAAAATACGGCACTAAATTGCAAGGCTGCAGTGACCGTTAGCAATAATTCAAATTGCTCTTTTCAAATTAAAGGATTAACTGAACATAACTTTGCTTTGTTCATTTCTTAGGATTTTGCCTATAATTTCACTACTAATCTACCTGATAATGCAGTGTTTTATTATGACTTTTGCACGTGGAAATCACATAAATTTTGAAGAACTGCAAAACAAAAGACAACCACAATCACTGAGAAAGTTGTTTGTTTTAAGGTACAGGGTTCCAACTTCACTAAAAGGAAGGACTACTTTAATTCCATGTGTACTGAGACCTTGTCTCCAAATACATTTAACAACCACACCCTAATAAATTTAAAGAACCAAACATCAGTAGAAGCTAATCTTACAACAGAGACCAGTTCTCTGCTACTGAAACTTGCATTTAACTAATTTGTTTTAAAAATAAATTGGACAACATACAAAGTAAAATGGGTAAAAGTAAATCTGAGAAAGCTGAGCAAACACTGTCCTTCTGATTCAGTTCCAGTTGTAGCGGTCTCTTAGTGGTAAATCATAATGTGATCTCTCTTCCTCTTCAGGTCCACAATCTAGTGGCAGACCATAATTGTAATCAACTGTTACAACTGATAATCTTTTATTTTGTTCCACCTTTCTGGGAGTTTCACCTTGAAAAGGTTTTCTTTCATAGTCTATTGAACTATCTTCTTGGTGTACAGATGAAGAGGGGTGCATTGTTCGTGAAGAGTATGGTGCAAATCTGTTTTTTCCTCTATTAAATTCCTCTGAGGGATGCATTCTCCTATTGTCTTCAGAACAATTCGGTTGATTACTGTAAGAAGAACAAATGTGAACAGTGAAATTCTTAGAAATAAAACAGCTGATTTATTGTTATTGGCCACCACTAGAATTAAACATGTAATGCTGAAAGAACAAGTCAAACTCTTATTCTTGTTTTTACATCCTAAAATAAAATTCTATGGATGTTGCAAACTTGTTTATATTACTTTCTTTTAATTTCAGTGATTAAAATTACAGCTCTTTATAGTAAGTAATTCTACTAGTAGATGTTTTGTTCCATGTGCTGTTTCTAATTAAAATTGCCTGTTTACTGAGGGTATCTTTACCTCAGGGCCATTTTTGTTCCTAAGGCCATATTTTCAATTTTGTGAATAATATGTAATAATAGTTCTCTAGTACATCGTCTCAACAGGCAATAATATACTTAGGATTTATAGTTCCAAATATTTTAATTAATTCTTCTGCAATAGAACACTCACTCTCCCACAAAATGCACGTGGAAGGATCAAAAAATGCATATGCAAAATATACACCTTTTGTTTTAAATTCTCTTTACTCTCAAGTACCTTCCTTACTCTGTAAAATAAGTGGTGTATAAAGTGAATTCAAAACTATCTTCATGATTTTAAAATCTGCCCCCTCACTGAACCATAAATTCACTCAGCCTGGAAGGGGTCTCTAGAAGAACCTAGGGCCACCTCAAAGTAGGTCTCATTAGTCGAGTTTGTGCAGGGGCTATGTCCATTCTGAGTACCTTAAAGGATGTGGATTTCACAGCTGCTCTGGGTAACCCATTTCGGTGTCTGACTATCCCTCTCAGTAAAACTCATTAGCTTGTTGTAGTCAGCAGTTAGGATTTAAATATAGCATCTGTGTTTTGTTTTTTTGCTTACTGATACTAGTTTTCATATTTTGTAGTGCATTATTTTGAACTATGCTTGTCATGGGATTCACAAATAATCACTCTCAAAACTCAGTATTACTGGACCACAAATTAGTCACATTGGTTCTTCAGTGTTCAGATTCACTGGCCTAAACTGTATCTATGCAAAAATATTAGCATAGATTTTTATGCTATGCAGGTAATTTTATTTTTAGCTGGGAAAGTGGGGGAGTAACAGCACAAAGGTTAAGTCAGACAACAGTGTAGGATATCTGGTATTTACCTGTAATTTCTGTTAAAGTCATCATTATCAGACACATAATCTCTGTGAAGTGAAGGAGATGAGGAGAAAGGAGTTTCTGGTACATTTTCATGGGAAGAAAAGGATTGACTTCTGCAAATAACCAAAATAATCACATGTTAAAAAGACTAAAAATTATTGTAAGATTTTGAAAAAAATACAATTTATCAAATAAAAAAAATTACTTTTAATAAAATTTACTTATAATTTTAATAAAAACTTTAATAATTGTATTAACACCTCAAAATTATATGCTTCACTATAATGACATCCTCTATTTTAGCTGTACAATGGAAGAAATTAAATCAAACTTTGCTAGTCCAGCAAATATCTGAAATACATTCTGAAACATTAAAAATGTTTTGAAATATTTCAGAATTCAGCAGGTTTACTAATAAGTGATATATGTACTTGTGAGAATATGATGCAAGTTCTGAAGCACATGGATTTCTTATTAACTCATGGAATAAAGAAATGCAAGTCAAACTTCCTTGTAGCATTACTGTTTATCTCTGTTTGGCTGTGGGCATGCATAAATTTGCTTATCCTCTTCTGTCTTGAGGATTGCTTTTTAAGTATAAGTTTCTATACAAAACAAAATGGGACAAAGAGTTTTGTTTCATACTGACTAAAAATAGTAAAGGACACACATAACCTTTGAAGAAGCACAACCCCCGAATTTAGGAAACACCGGCTTTCAAAGCGGCAACACTCCAGCTTACATCAAACCTTTCCTTAAGTCAAATCAAAAAGAGTTAATGAACTCATGATTTATATATTATTTGAAATGAATGATTGATTTAAAAATAATTAATTTTAAAAAATTATTAGTTTGAAATCTAATTTAAAACTGCCAAGGTTTACACTCTTATTCTCTCATTCTGGTCTTACAGCTGAAGGATGCTTTACCTGTCTGAACACCATTCATGTGGCAAGTCATCATGACCTGGATGATCATGAAAAGGTCTTGGCCTTTGTCCGTGCCCTTTATTAACATAATCAAAATCTTTTAACTGAGGCTGTTCCTGTGAGCCATCATAAGGCTGATGGTCATGGAAAGGTCTGCGCCTTTGTCCAGGGCCTTTATTATCATAATCTTTCCGTTGCATCTCTGGTTGTAAGTCATTGAGAGGCTGGTGATCATTGAAAGGTCTCAACCTCTGCCCACAACCCCTTTTAACAAATTCAAAATCTTCCAATTGCATATGTGGCTTTAAGTCATCATGTGACTCATGGTCATGGAAAGATCTCAGTCTTTGGCCAGGACCTCTGCTGACAGGATCTAACTCTTTTAACTGCATCTGAGTCTGAAATTCATCATGAGATTGGTGGTCATGGAACAGTTTTCGTCTCTGGCCACGGCCCCTGCTGCCAAAATCAAAATCCTTTGGCTGCCTGTCTTCCTGCAAATCATTAGGAGATGGATGATCAGGAAAAGATCTCTGCCTTTGTCCATGCCCTCTGTTAAAGTCAATGTCCCTTGAGTGCCTCTCTGCCTGTAAATCATCACAAAACTGGTGTCCACGAAAAGGTCTCAAACTTTGTCCACGGCCCTTGTTACCAAAGTCTAGGTCCTTCAGCTGTGTGTCTTCTTGATAATCATCATAAAACTGGTGATCACTAAAGGGTCTTTGTCTCTGTTCTGGTCCCCTATTGTAGTCCCAATTTCTCATCTGCATTGATGCTCTTAATTCATCCTGAGTTTGGTGGTCATGAAATGGTCTTCGTCTTTGTCCAGGCCCCTTATTAATGAAGTCAAAATCTCTCAACTGTATCTGTCCTTGCAACTCATTGGGAGAGTGGTCGTCATAAATTCTTAATCTTTTCCCAGACCTGTAAAGAAGTTTTTGTCTTAAATAGAACATCATACTTAAAAGTGCTACAAGTCATTAATGAGAACAATTCCTTTTAACCAAGAGTTTATATGAAAGACATTGCAAATAGGCAGGTATCAAAACTACTAAAAATCCAAACTGTGAGACTATAAAACCACAGCAGAAGCTGTGACAAACATTCAACTGTAATTCATTACTGCTTGTTAAACAGGCAGAAACAGTGATTCAAAATTAATTAAAAATAATTGTAGATTATTGTAGAATAATAAAGGACAGGAAAAGTAAAACTAAATTTTTAAGTGTACTAATTACTTACAGACTTTTAACAGCATACATTCCCTTTCTTTCCATTATCTTGTCACTGTTTTGTCAAATTCTGTAAATATATTTTACACGAGTAGGCTATGATCATAAAATCTTTTTTGAGTAGATGTAGTATTCTCAATAAGAAACAATTATAATTCCCCATGTATGTGTGTTTTTGGGGAGGGTAGTTATTTCTATGTTTCAGCCTATTACCCCTGGAAATCTTCATTTGGGAACCGCTCTACAGGTCCTTCCATTGCATGTGGTGGTGGTATAATATCTTCATCTGCATCCCATACATCCATTCCAAGGTTACTGAGAAGAAAAAGAATTCCACATAAGCTTCCTTTTTTAAAATATACAATTGACAGAGTAAAAAAAAAACACCCACATAAAATTCTTCAGTTGAGAATGACAGAAATTTTATATTCAGTAAAACTTACAGACATTCATAACTTAGCAAATTGTAATCTTGTAAATTTATTTGCGGAAGAGCTGCAGGGAAAGCAAAGAAAATACCTAAGCTTCACAGATTTGGAACAACATCCTAAAAAATGTGAGATAAGCACCATACCTATTAAAAATCTGACATGAGACCAACTTAATTCTGCACAGACTGTGAAACAATGATAGGAATAAAACAAAGAGCATTCAATTAAGCTAAAAAGATGAAAATCAGTCAGGTACTCATTTTAAAATCAATTTACTGCTATAGAATATCATCACCAGCACAAATATCTTAGGAAGTTGTAAACTTTAGCTACTCCTGGGAGATATGTTAAAATAATTCTTAAACATGATACAACTACTATGAAGGGAAGAGACAAGAATAATCTTCCACTTTCCCCATACTTTTTTATTCTTAAAACCTTTTTTTGTTTTTTTTTTTTTTTCCCTAAGAATTGGGTTCTACAATGCCAACAATAGCAGGCAAATCATAGAGCCTATAAAGACATCTCTGCAGTGGCTCCTTCCAGCTTGTAATGAGAGAATACAGACTCAACACACCACAGTATGATAAAAGCACAGAAATGTTCAGTAGTAGTTGTCAGACTAAAAACAATCTTTTGAACCTTATAAATTCAAAAGACTAACAAAGTACACTGCACTTCATATTATTCATATGAGAATACACATACAACTACACATGTATTTTACAATCTATGTGTAGTTGTATATTAAAGTTTTAAGAGGGAATTTTCACTTATGACTTTAAAAATAGCAAGAGACATACTGGAAAATCTTAAGCCTACAACTAAAAGCTTTGGCTTACCTTCGCATTGGTTGTGTTCTGAGATCTGTGAGATACACAAGACCATCCATACGATGACCTCTAGCATCACCAAAAGCTAAAGAAAAAAAAATGCAGTCTAGTGAAATGTGCTCAAACTGAGCCAGAGAAATGTGAAAGGCAAGTTTCTGTTCACCACAAGATGCTGAATTTGAAACAGTTCTAACATTGTATTAAATACTTTAGCAAGCTGGCATCATTGCAGCACTTTTTTTAAAGAACTGAAACTAGCAGTGGTAGCAAACTATGAGTGAAAACCCTTTCAAGTAAAAAGAAAAAAAGGAAGATTTTAAGCAGCTAAAATATACTCCTCCTATGCTGTCAATTTGCTAATGCTCAAGTCTTGCCTGAAACAGAATGAAGTCAGAAAAAATGTTCTATGTAAGCCAGCACAGGAAATTACTGAAAAGATACTAAAATAGAATTGTAGTATTTGTGAATACAACTGTAGCAATTGTGAAGTGCAACCTAACATGTGCCTTAGTTCAAACTATACACCTACCCTGGATTGCTGCCTCTGGATCCCAGCCTTCAACGTCTATAAGGTATCTGAAGAAAAATATAATTATATTATTGTCTTAAATGGATTACAGACTAATGTAAGGCTGTTATTTTTTGTGAACTATGATTTCTGGTTTTATACAACCTTACCTACATATAAGGTAGCCAGTTCTATTAATTCCATTAGTACAGTGAACGCCAATGAGTTTCTCTATCAAAAAGGAAAACAGAGTCTTTAGTAGTTAAATACATACAAAAAATGTCTACTTTTCTAGCAAAGTAATAATAAATAATGCTTGCTATTTACAAAATTATACTGTCACGCCTGTAAACCAACAGACACATCCAGACTTCGTCCTCTTTGTGCTGGGTATCTAGCAGCGCTAGCTTACTACTTCCAAACCTGTGAAGACTGACTCCTCAGAATGTAGGAAAAAAGAAAAAGGAGTGATGACAGGTAAAGCACCAGGCCTCAGCCAGAACTGCAGTAACAGGAGAAAAGAATAAAATATGGGTTTGAAAGCAAATCTGAACAAGCAAATGCAAAACTGAGGAACTTAACTTACAAATAATGTAATGCCTAGGAGTATGAAATACATGGAGAAAAGAAGGACCAGTAATCTCTGAAGAAATCTTGTCTTCTTTGAAAAGGTTATACTAATCAGCTAGAGGCTAAAAAACAATAACTTACTATTACAGGGGTGTTTCAAAGGAGGTATCTCCAACAGAAATAGCAAAACACTAAGATGATCAGGCAAGGCACTGGTAAAACCTCATCCATGCTATTTATGTTCGTATTCAAATGGAAAAAAAAACAATTGAAGTATGTATAGAAAATGCTACTATGATGGTAACAAAAGAACGAAGCTTGTCTTACTTAGTCTGTAAAACCAAATCTGAGATACTGAATATAACAAAGGGGATAGAGAACAAGGACACAGACAGAGAAAAGCTGGCATAAGTATAAATGCATATTAACTGATTGAGAATTTTAGGAGAGATTTTAAGAAAAAAGACTTTCATCATCATCAGAATAAACTTTTGGCAGAGACAGTACTGACAGATGGTCTTTGAAACAGGACTTTGATAAATTTTTGAATGAGATAAAATATAACTGTATGAGATAAACTATTTGCCACAGATCAGGATGGCCACATGGTCATAAAAGTTCACTATAAGTTGATGTCCTAACACTGTCCTAAAAAATTCCAACTTTTTGAAAAGCACTTTTAAGAAGAATCATGAGATATTTTAGGGGTATTTTAAAACAGCAGCCAAATTATGAGGAGTAATTTACCATAAAAATCAGGTTCTCCCAACTCAGAAGTTATACAAACTGCCAAAATGCTCTTCACTAGCTGTAACTGTAGATCATCCAGTAACAAACTAGGAACTGATTCTCTCAATATTAGATTCAAATATAGACCATTCTTTGTCACACAAAAAAAATCACTAGATCAAAACCAATGGAAAATTAATAACCACTAACTAAATTCCTTAAGACAAAAAAGAGCAAAGGAAGTACTTACAAACTTTGTCCTTTCTGAGCAAGAACAAAGGCTTTTTCTTATACCTTTCAATTTTCCTATTACTTCTAGGTCAGGCTTTCATACCTGAAATTTAGGCCAGTGCTCTTTCAGAAAGCAGAGTTGACCATCCACAGCAAAACCCCAGTTATGTTTTGCAGCAAACACTGTATGCACTTGAGCAGTTAATATCTCTACATTCTCACAGAACATGACAGAGGAACCACAGCAAATAGGATGAAAAAGCTTGAAAGAATGATCCACCAATATTGGATAAACAAACAGGTAAAAATCTGCCTACAAAGAATCACTACCAAAAGAAGTGAGAAGCAAAAGCTGCAAACACACAGTGGCAAAATACGCACAAATTTGTTTTCATAAAAACCAACTTACACAATCCCAACAAGAACTGCTCTATTGCATAAACACTGAAACAGCAGCAGAGCCACACTGTGGAAACACTGAATTTGTGTCTCTAATAAGATTTTCAAGAATTGTTTGAATATGAGGGCAATAATGGACTCAAAAAAAACCAAAACACACTACATCAGACTAAATGGACTTAAGCTGCTCACACATATCAGTGCCCAGTGGCATCAGAGAGATTTGGTGCTATTTAGAACATTCATCAAGGGCTGGCAGCTACAGCACTCAGCTGGTGGCCGACAATTTGGGTCAGACACATGAAGGACTTGTTGCAGTTACTTTGACACATAACACAAACACAACTCTACTAGGAAGCGCATTTAAGTTACTACTCATTTTTGAAAAAGACATGTTTTGATTGCATAAAAGGTATGTAATGGCTCACATAATGGATCTTAAGATAATAAAGTGGAAAGTGCTATGGAAAGTCTGAGTTCCCTGGTTTCATAAATATCTATTAAAATTAGTAAATTATAGTTAGCACCAAGATAAAATTTTGGGGTATTTTTACAGCATAGGATGCTGATATTTACCATTTCCTGCATTTTCCCATAGGAATTTTCTGACCCATTTTTTGAACTGTAGAATAGTAGCATTATCAGGGACTTCAAGTCCAACAGTATAAAGTTTCTTATACTGCACACTTTTAGGTAAATCCTAACAAAAAGAAAAAAACAATGGTAAAAATTATTGAAAACTTGCATCAATGAAAAACCGTAAGCAGCATCTAACATAATACCAATGTAAACCTGTAGTTCAAATTCTGAATAGAAACTGAAAACAGTTTTGACACAATTCTGGAGAGATACAGTCTCGGAAACCACCATTTACATTTTCACATTGAAGACGATCTCGAAGAAAGAACAGTTCTACAGAAGATTTATTTATCCCTGCTAACAAGGCAGCACATTAACTAATGAGAGCAGATTCATGTAATTCCATTCTAACCTATTTTACAATTATTAGCAATATTTGTACCTCCCACCCACAGTCATATATATACTCACATATTCACCCCTTTAATGCTTAGAGCCCATGTATATTCAAAGATTAGCATTCAATTATAACACTGCCATTTATTCTTCTTTTCAATAGCAGGCTGATAAATGAAAACTGTTTGGACCATACGGGTAGAAATTTTGAAAGTGACAGAGTAGTTTAAAAATGTACACCTTCTTAGTGGATTCCACTGAGGATCACTAAAAAAGAGACCATAGGAATAAACGAGAATGTCTTCAGGACACAGAGCGTAACTCTTCTACTGCTTTTCTGCAGTGCTTGGCACTGAAGTCTTTACCCATTACTCAGAGTTACTGTTATACAAATGAGCCACAAATGCAACTAGCTGGGAAAAGGACTTATATGGTAAAACATTCTTTTCTATTGGAGACACAAAATTAGTTTAGATGGCTTGCGTGTCTATTTCAATTCAAGGTAAGCAAATGTATAAAGACTTTAAACAAAAGTTGCAGTAACTATTTTACATTTTTATTAGCTTATATTACCTTAACTTCATAGTATCGTGTGGTATATGTTAAATCAATAATTAATCCAAGCTCCACATTTAGGGCTTTCATTGCAGAGATTAAGTCTTTTGGTGTAAATTTCTGGGTTGGGGTAAGCCTCTGGTTAATTGCCTACAAAGAAAATGGAAAAGAAATATTTTCTTTTTACCTTCTAATAACAAAACATTTGTAATACCCAGCTCTTTTAATTACTCCTAGAAAACATCAGTGTTCAAAAGGGAGTGTTTAAGTATCAGAACCACACCCACGTATTGCACAGATAAAAGAAACCAACTGCAAAGAAAGAAAAACTTTTTTGTGTATTCCTATTCAGATGAATAGGCAAGAAAGTGTGAGCATTTTCACTTGTACAAAGTTAACAAATATTATTAACATAACCCCTAGTTCGATAGACATGAAAATTCTGCAAAATGCATCATGTACATCGTGTTTAGTTACATTTTTATGTAACTAAACATCAGTAAAAAGCAAACCACCACAATCCACTTCCCCCAAACTTTGTCCTGCACAGTTACACAAAATTAGCTGTGTATTTCACATAAAACATTAGAAGTTTTGATACAAGAGCTCATTTCTAAAGGTTTTAACTTTCTTCCCACAAATGTTGTGCAGGCATTTTTATCCCTGCTTCATCTCTTGACAGAATGTACTTGCATGTCATTTAGCACTGGGAAATATTAAATATGACTAAAATACTGTGACTAAGAAAGATGTGTGTTGGTGGATAATGAATAATTCATTTCATTTAACAGAAACAGCGAGAAAAATGTTTACTCACTCTATTGTAGCTGTGTTTTTTGTAATGTGTTCTACACTTCAGGTATGAAAATGCCTCACATACTCAAGACTGGATTTTCTCTGAATAGTGCACTTGTCCATTGTGAGAGCCTTTTGACACAGGCTCAGCCAGAACCAATAAAGACAGTGGCAAAAGATGCAGCAGCCTCAACCACCTGTCAGTTCCTTTGTCGACAAGAAATTCAAGCAGACTGGACTCAGAACTAATGGAAAGGAAGGCAGCCACAGACCACATACTTCTTAGAACTACAGACGCTACAGGGTACTAAGCACTCCTTGTTTTGACTGTACACAAACAAATTAAAGAATAAACAGCAGGGCAATTCTATCAAGGAAGCTTGAGCTAAAGGAGTAAGGTAGAAAGTATTTGGTCTTGTGTATTTCAGACACCTGTGTACTGCCGAAAAAACAGTGGAGGTTGTGGAAGTTTAAACAAAATGAGTCTCACCACTATTCAGCAGTGACTTCTGGTAGAATCTGAAACTGAACATAACAGCCTGGAAGTGATAAAGGTGAATATGCAAAAGGTCTATGGTACAACATTAATGAATTTTTACTATGTGAAGCCAAAGAGGAATGTAATTTACAAAAATAAGGTATCTCTAAACATATTGTTTCACTGAATAAACAGTTAAATGTATTAAGAAATACTATATTTTGAAAGGCTCTTTGGAATTTTCTGAAAAACTCCTATTGAGTATTCAGTAGTTGAGGTGTTCAGTTGGGCTTTGAGAATCAGTGAAATCTGTATCAATTCTAAAAATCCTTCTAATACCATGGGAAAGAACCTGCCCAGTTCTTACTACACTGTTACTGTTAGCATTATAAAGGTGATCTGAAAGACAGAAAATCCGTGAAAGTAAACACATGATCTTAAAGACTCTTCTAACAGCACATCTTCTGCTCAGACAGTAACTGTTGAGTCTTCAAACACTGAAAATATGTTTTTTCCCTTTGGGTGAAATCACCAATCATCCATTTCCTAATACGTAGGAAAGAAGCAGACTATTTAAGAGGTCTGTACCACCAGCTTAATAAATATCAGAACTTCTGTCAGATGATGACCAATCAGGTTTTCAGCATTTTCAGACAGATTTACTGACCACCACCTCTGCAAAGACATCACAGTTACACATTTTACATGTATTCTGCCACAAACTCCATGAGCTCCAAGCACATGGCTGCTGGCAGACTTGTCATTTCTCTGTCTTGCATAGTTGAGACTGAACAAACTGAAGGGACAAAAATATTACAGATTTTGCATTTGTGGGTATCAGATTTTGTATCTGGCCAAGTTCAAAGACAGCTTCACAGAACAGAGATCTATGCCCCAGTGAGATCAGAAGGACTGGAAGCAAGTAACACATGGATGCAAGTGCCTACTTGTGATATATTGCTATGAATACTCTCTGAGAATGTCTGCTCCTTTTATGATTGTTTTATCACTGGAACTACAGGGAAAGCATAAGTGAGAAACAACCTATTTTCCTCTGAAATCTGGAGTGAAAGAAACTGGAAATATACCCACTGAAGAAATCCTGCCTGGAATAGTGAATCTATGCAAAAAATGCAGATTCAAGTGCACTTATAGGAGCTGATAAGGCAAAAAATCCTCTCTCAAATAACCCATTAGTAAAGAAGCCCATTATAAATCTACTGGATTTTATGTTTCACAGCTCGATCTGTTCACTGGCAGTCTTGGTAGAAAGACACACGACTACTGTGCAATCCATCTGTGTCATGAAGACCATGACTGATTTTAAGTATGAGATCTTTGATGTCTAAGTAACCAAACCATGATGCTAAAGCTGTAAAAGCAGCTGCAGGCAGCAAGTCCCACAAACATTTCACTTCAGGCATTGCTGATAAAAGTGAACTGAATGGTGACAGAAAATACAATGTGCAATGTGAACCAAAACTTTTGTGTAAGAATACTGAAATACCGTGCAATCTGTGGACAACGGATTAGATAGAATATTTACTCTTAACTGCTGAAGTTATGTCAAAGCACTGAACTTTAAAAGCCCTAAGTGCTTAGAAACTTGAACTTCCTCTGTATCTGAAGCAAGGAGTTAATTTATAGAGTACTTGTGTTAATTTATACAGAAGGGCAAAGAGGACAAATTTGCCCTATGCCTCCAAAGAGGCATAGGCACCGAAGTACTGAACAGTCTAAACAAGACAACCTCCACATTTTTTAGAATCGTAGAATTTAAAGATCTGACTCGGTGTATTTAGTAAATTAAGATGGCACTTCATCTTAGTAAGACTCTAAAAGGAAGCACTAAGACATTAAAAAAGAAATCTATGAAGACTTCTTTTCTAAATATGGAGCATTCCTCCAGATCGCTGAAGCTTTTTGCTTATGAAATTGGCAATCTGGATCTATAATTTCAGAAGTTCTGCAGTGGCTGGTATCCTTTAGCAAGTGCTTGATTTCCCTAAAATTGTATTTTGGCTTACAGTGCCTAGACTGTTATTCACATCATAACCCCTTCCATATGATCTTCTTGCAACAGTCATAAAAAGATGTTAAATAAGATCATGAAGTTAGGCCACTTACTAGTGATCAAATGAATCATGCTAATTAATTTAGAGTCTTATTGATTTTTAAAAGATAAATAGAGTAACACCAAGTATAAAGAAAAATTAGAAAAGACAGAGAATATTATTTTTAAAAAGCCACTAGCAGATTACTGAAAGGGCTAAATCTGAATAAATTATTTTTCAAAAATTTTCCTGAAGTTTGCATGAATATTGATGCTATTTTTCATTACTTTTGCAGTTTATCTAATACAGCCAATCTGTAGTTACTTTCTATACATACCCCTTTTAAAGGTACTTTGAATGCAATAAATCTTGTTCCTGGTATAGGTTGCCCAACTGGTATCAAACTCCTCCATCTGTAATGAAACAAATATTTATTTTTAAATATTTTCAAGTTACATGATTCAACAAGAAGACACCTGCAGCACAAAGCACATCAAAACTGAGTTATTATACATTATAATTAGGCCCATAAATCTACGCTTATTCCATGAAGCGGTTTCAAGTTATCCCCAGGACATTTGTAAACAGTCTTTTCCTTCCTTCAACTTCCAAAAAATTCCTCACCTCAGAATTATAGGATAGCATTTACAACCAAGAAGCACCACTATAAGGCAAAGCAGATGCGTAAGGTTCAACAGGTAAAAAAGTAGTGCTATAGTTGGTGGACGTTTTTCAACTTGCTGAATCAAACACCTTACAAAGTTATCATATGCACACATCAATCATTTAATTGACAATTAAATGCGAAGTTTACTTTCATTAACAATACAAATCTACATTTTGCAAATTAGTTTCCTTTGTCATATCCTTCTTTTTCAAAGAGACACTCTTGACTGCACTTTCTCTCAGCACTTTGAAAAACACAGAAAATATCCCATCACACCATAACTTACAAAAATCACCTACTAATGTGAAGATTTGTTATAAGACTCAAACCCACTAGTAATTCCAAAACCACAAAGAACTGGTATTCACAGGTGCTACACTGCACTGAAAAAGTACTTGATATATCACACTTCAGAGATTTCCATTTTTTAAAAGGGTATGAAAAGCATCATCAGGAGAGGAAAAGAATCAGCAGATCAATTTTACCTTCAAAGTGGTAACTTACTAAATTTAGGACTTAATTCTTCTTCTCATGTAAGGACAAGTCCGGTATCAGACCATAACAAAGACTATTAGTTGGCTGGCAAAATTACCTATAGCTATACTTGTCACAGTATATAAATAATAACATCAATAACATCACCATTCACAGATACTTGGAACTAACAAAAGAAACCCACAGCATGGTGACTGGATAATTGATTCCAGCAAACATGTTATGATTTACTACATCCATGTCTTTAGCACTAACTTATCTCTTTTATCTTCATCATGAGGTAAAGAACAGATCGATGTAGGCATACAGATGCTGCACTTAATAGATAACAAATGAAATAACAAAGGACTAAATAATGCATCATTAGGAAGGCTGTTGGAAACAGCTGTTGTGCAGAAGGCAGATACAAGGTAAGAAGGTGTAGGCGTGAGTTAGAGATGAAATCACTGAAAGGTGTTTGCAATAAAACCTTTTACTAAATTCTAAATTTTCGCAGGAAGTTTGTATCTCAGAATTGGAACAAGGAAACAGAAACAGTCCCCTACAAATAACATATTGTGTACTATAGACGTGTTCTAACTTGACAAGTCTTCCTAAGTGAATTTTCAAGCTTGTAAACTTTGGAGTCTGGTAGCTGTATGCTTGCTGTAAAATATGAAAACAAAAATCTGAGATTATGCTCCGTTTATTCCTGTTTAAGAGATATCAATTGTATATGAATCAATTAAGATCAGAAATTCAGTGCTCTTTTAACCTGCTTTCTCTTGGAAAACTATGAGTGGAAATCAACCATAGTTATTGTAAATACGAGCATTTAGAACTAAGTAAGAGATGATAAAAAAGGGCTTAAAAATCTTTCTTTAATTAGCAATGTCAAAAAAGCTTTGTAAAAATTCTGAACTTTTTTCGTATTAGGGGACTGACAGAACAATGCCCTAGGATTACAGTTTGTTGTCAGACCTTAAATCTGGGTTTTTATTCTCTTGTATTTAAAGCCATTTAAGTCCTCCCAGAAAAAAAATCCGCAAAATCAGCAAGAAATTCAAAAGCTGGTAACAGCTCTCTAGTAGAAAATGGGCAGAAGGCATTCTTCATCAATAATATAAAGGGTATGTGTTCCATGTTATCTTTAAAATACTTAAAAAGGAAATTTTGGCATACTGCTGCAGAACTAAAAACTACCTCAAAGTAAAACCAGCAGATGGAAGTTAATCAAAACTTAGCTAAGGAAATAAATTCAAGTTTGTTCTATTGTCAGTGAAGAAACATAGTTGGGAATTATAGGTGACCTGGATTAAAGAAAGTACAACTCTTACATAGTAAGTCTAGATAAAGACAGATCAAAGACCAGCTGCAGGTGGTCACATAAACAGCAATTACAAGAGTAAGACATAACTAAGCATTTTAACAAGTATGAATGAGAAGTGTGACACAGGATTTGTGCCCTGCTTGAGCAAAGTGGAAAGAAGAATAGCAGGAGTCAAAGTTATTATCACAAGACTTGGCACCATCAGCACTCCTCTACCAGTGACTAAGAGTTAACAGAGCCTTGAATGAAAAACAAGATGGACTTGAAGTAGCTGAGTATGGATTATATACAGCTGCATATTTCATCTGCTTTGGTTAAAACTTCTAGTAGAACAGAAAGGTTTTTCATATTTTAGTTTAACATTACTGTTAAGCTCATACAGAAGCTTTAATATCCACTATAATTTGCTCTGTTTTAGAACTGATTCATAGTAAGATTTACTTAACAACTACTGATGATGCTCTTATGAAATGAATAGACTTTTAAATAGATTTCAAAATTGTATTGAATAATTACAGATACTACTGATATCATACTGAATTTTTCAAACAAAGATACCTCACCATTTATTTTTCTCTGTGATTTTTTAAAAAGAAAAATAGTATGTTCCACATAAAGATACTATGTACATTTTTAATGACAAGCTAGACAAGAAAGCTACTAAATAATTCAACAATGGAACAACTGAATTGGAAATAATTTTAAAATTTCATGTCTTTGTCAGACCTCGGTGATACTTATATAAAAATATAACACACAGGAGACTGTCAATAGATACCCTACAAGTTCTTCATGACAAACAGCTGGAACTCATTGGTCTTTCTAAAGCCAGTTATGTGTTACAGTATTCCAGAGTAAGAGAAACTAGTACTGCACTTAAGGCATCCATTCATTATGATTTTCACCTTATAGCTAAAGATCAGCTTTAGTAAATCAGTGTAAACACGTATACAATACTCAGAAGCTACAGTGGGTGAAGAACTAAGTTCAGAGAACACTATCTGAAGCTGTGTTTAACAATTCAAGGGTTTCTACAATTCTTGAGCCCCATGAGCATCTCTGATAAGAAGCTGTTGTAAGTTTAGAAATTATCGGGAAAGTGAATTCCCAAACATTCAAAAGGGGTAATTATTGTATCTGTAGAGAAATTCACATCTGAAATACTGTCACCTGTAGCAAGATAATTTAGAAATACCATTTGGAACCTTTTCTCCTTTTTTTGGCCACTGACACTGCATGATATGCACACAGCCTTATTTTCCAAGTGGCTTCCATACCTCTATAGATACCAGATTCAATAGTGATGGTATGAAACACTTTTACAAATAAACTCTTGTGTTATGGTAACCCTTCTCTCTCAGCCATGCACAGTCCTTTATGTCACAGTCTTTAATATTCCTGCTAAATGAAAAATGCTAATGCTTGAAGTCTGCACAGGAAAAATGTTTATGGTGCATAAGCAAAAATAATTGAGCTTGGTCCTTATAACAAAGAGATCTCACTCAGTATTTTTTTAATACCATTCAAGGGTAACGTGCCATAAGGTGAGTTTCTGTAGATGCTTTTCAGAACGGACACCGATTTTATGTAATTATACCCACAGCAGGATTTTGAGGCTGACGCGTAGAAGTGTATAAATTTGTAAAAACATCATTGTATTTTTCAACTGTTATGCAACCTGGACTCCTTTTACTTCACCAGCACTAAGTTTGAGACTGCAGTGGACACTGCACACCATAGCTCTGCTCTAGGACATAAATGGGAAAAGAGAGAAACAGTTTCTGTTATCACAGAATGGTTTGGGTTAGAAGGGACCTTAAAGATCACCTGGTTCCAACCCCTTTGCCATCATCAGGGACACCTTCCACTAGACCAAGTTGCTCAGAGCCCCATCCAACTTGGCCTTGACCACTCCCAGGGATGCAGCACCAGCAACATCTCTGAGCAACCTATTCCTGTGCATCACCATCCTGATTTCTTCCTTATATCTAATGTAAGCTTCTTTCAGTTTAAAGCCATTTCCCTTTGTTCTAAAAAAAAAAAAAAATCAGCATTTCTTGTTCAGTTGCACTATTCTTACCTAGTAACTTAATAGAAACCTTAAATTTATTGTATTGTTTTAATTAGCATAACAAAATTTGGATTAAAAGTGTTAATAATTAAGGCAGTAATAGAAAGACAATCTTTAAAAATGGCATGTAGTGTCACTTTCTTTATCTATTCCACCATTTCTCTTCCAGTATCAATTCAGATCAAGTCAGAACAGTTACTGTTTCATCTATTGCTATTATAACATGGTGATATGACTGAGGTTGTACTCCCACAGTCTGGAGTTGTCCTTATGCCATAGAGTACCACAATCTCATTTCTGCCAACAGCCATTTCTGGGGTCAGTAAACTGCATGTGCAGAATCACCTAAGTCCCTTCCTGGTTCCTGTCATATTTTCCTGGTTTACTAAATTCACAGTGAAGAACAACATGCTGGGCTAGCACAAGGACGGCATCGATATCCTGCTTCAAGTTATTGTCCTACTACAGCGTGCCTTTATACCTCAGCACACTCTCCTACAAAAAGTTTGCACTAATGCCAGCAGTAACGCATGGGTTAAAATCCTAAACTCTGACTTCCTCTTTGTTTATTTGATTAGAGCTGGAGAATAGAACTGTATCTGTTTTAAATGAAGTAATTCTGTGGTCCCCATATGCACTCTCAATCAAACGATATGGAAGCTTCCATAGAGCTTTTGGGTTTTTTAATGATTATTTGTGCTGATACAGCATTTTTGTTGTCCTCTTGTTAAGGAGAAAAATGAAGGATGTTTCTGAACCTGAATTCCTTAACATATTTCTTGATTTTATGCATGCAACCACCTGCTCCCATCTTATCAGCTCTTCCTCCACAGCTGGCATCAAGCATCGCAGTAGTCAGAAGCATGGACTACTCTCCCAATACCCCAGTAAATATACACCTGGGGATAAGATTAGGAAGAAGGGACTGTGTTTGGCCGATGAAGCAGAAGTGTTCACAGACAGGCTGGAGCATTATACTCACCTGGGGTGGGCTGGGCTGTTTCTGTCTTGGAGAAGATACCTACCTTACCTGGCTGTAGGTGGTGATGATTGAGGCAACAAAGCGCCTGGGGCAGTCAGTGCCCCTTCTCTGTGGGCAGCGCTGTGCCCGCTCCTGCCTCTTGCTTAGTGTGAAGGATACTTACCCATCAGGGATAGTATTCTTCTTTACCATGCTGAAAGCAGGAGCAGGCAGAGCAGGAGGCAGCGGTGAAAGTGGGCACTGCAGCAAAGGAGAGAGAACCGCGCAGTTAACACGGTGCTAATCTCTTTCTCCATCAGTGGGCCTTTTGACAGGGCTGAGACTCGAGTAAAATAAACCAAGCAGTCAGCTGGGGCTTGAAGCTATCCTTAACAAGTTCTGCACCTTGCAAGCTAGCCTATTTCTCCACTGCTAAAGTACGACAAGAGCGAAGGACAACTCACCTCCCCTCTCCAGGAGATCACAAGAAAGAGAGGAGAGGCGGCAGGTTTGTAACTCGGGCAGCAGCGCTGCAGGGACGAAAATCTTCCTGTTCCGCCCTTGCGCTCCCAGTTAGAACTCGTCTCAACGACCAGAACCTCCGGGCAGCTGCAAGAGGCGAGGCCGGCACCTCAGCAAAGGTAGGACAGCCGCCTGCCCGTCCCGACCGGCCGGGTCCGCTCCCGCAGCACCCCGGGCTCCGCCGGCGCCCGCCGCCCCAGGGGGGGCCCGGCCGGGGGGCGCTGCCCCATCCCCACCGCTCCAGAGGCACGCCCGGGGAGGCGTGAGGCTGCCCCTCACGGCCGCATGTCCCCGGGGCGACACCGGCTGAGCCCGGGGCTGGGGCGGACACACACACCGCGGCGGAGGAGGTCGCGGCCCGGCTGCGGGGGGCTGGCGGCG
>WBMV01005055.1:770420-798215 GCA_013396655.1 Campylorhamphus procurvoides
GGCGCGCGGGGAGCCAATGAGGCAGCGGCCGAGGGGGCGGGGGGCGGGGCCCTCGCGCGCGTGCGCGGAGCGCTCCCAGGTGAAGGGGCGGTGAGGGGCGGGGCTGCGCAGGCGCGGGCCGGGCGGGAGCGGGGCTCATGGCGGGGAACGCGGCATTGCCCGGAGCGGGGCCCGTGGCCGGGGGTCGCGGCAGTTCCCGGAGCGGGGCTGCCTCCTACGCTCCGTGGTGCCTGCCGCTCTTTCTCCCTGTGGTTTCTCTGGTTCTCTCCCCTCGCCCCGGCGCTCCCGCCCCGCTCGGAGGGCGTGAGGGGCCCGGGCGGGCCCGGCCCTGCCCGTGCCGGGGTGGAAGGCGGGGCGATCGGGGCGCTTATCCCAGCGGGCGCTCGGGGGTATTGGTGTCATTCCCATTCCCAGCCAGCCGTTCGTGTCGTTTGTGAAACTCCTCCAAGTGTTACTCATCTAAAAGTACTTCAGTGGTTGATAATTTACAGTGCATTGACGTACAGATGCTGCGAAGTGATAGCACCCTTTTTGTGCTTTCCATTCACTTATTTAAAGGAGACAGTGCTACGTATCAGAGTAGAAGTTCTTTACCACGTAATTGATAATCATGGTTACAGCAACTGCTTTCCCACCTTCTGTGGCGGTGAGGCACATTCCTTGTGTGGTGCAGCGTTGTTATTAAGAAGTATCTCGTATGAGTGTGTGTGGCTTGAACATGCACTGGTTTTGTTCTGTCAGAGCTGACTGTTCTTTGTCACCTTTATTCTGTGATACAGAGTTTATACTTGCTTTATTTCATGGGCAAAAAGGAAACGGTGCTGGTCTGTGCAGTAAACTTCGTAATCTGTAGGTCACAAGGGACTCTCTAGGTTCAAGTCAAGTTCTCGTTATCACTCTACCCTATTTAGATGCAGTTTTCTGGTAGTAGCACTACATGTACATTCAAATTATGGCACATTCCCAAAGCTTGTGCTTTTCTTGGCTGTCACTTGACTGTAGTGTCAGATACAATAACAGCATAGATTAAACAGAGTAACTCCCTCACAGCTAAAGCTAATGCCAAATTCTTTTTTAACTAGGTATTTTGAAATACACCAGCTTCCTTAATCAAGGATGTGCAAGTAATGCAGATTTAAAAGCCAGCTAATCATCTTTCTTGCTTAAACCAATTTATTTTTGGTTTTAAATTTCTTTTATTATTCCTATGTATTCCTGCACACTGCTTTGAGTTGTCAATGGGCAACAGCCAGGATGGTTGTCAGTACTAGAAGGCTGCTCTGAAAATTTAAGCCATGATTTACAGTGAAACAGCTATTGTAATGTTGGTCATCACAATTTGTTTGTTAATATGGTCTGGCATCTACTTGATACGGTACCATTTAACAAAGCTTATGAAGCAAGTACATTAAATATTTTAAGGATATATTTTTGACCTTGTTTTTCTTTGCTCTGCTGATCTTGTTTCCTCAAAGGCTTTCTTCAGTCTCGTCCTTGAGTAGGTGCTTTTGTGCAGCAGTTTTAGGTGCCTCATTTATGGAACTTATAAGCCTGCTTTCCATGTACCGTTTCTGATGCATTTCATATTGGGTTGATCCTCTTGGTTTTCAGTACAAACTGATATTCATACCTATTCATCTTTGCATATTTCTTTTTGTATAACTTCATTTTTTTGATCTGTATAACTACAAAACATCAGCACTTACATTTTTAATAGAATCGTTCTGTGAAGTTGCAGAGTCTTTATTCTTTTTAATACAAGTCTTTTGAATGTCAGTGAAAGTTGAAAAGGACAAAAGACAAAAGTCTGTTACTAGCAATGCTGGTCTAAATCAGTAATACCTCTTGTTTTGTTTTTGAATATGTGGATTTGCTTCACTGTAACTGAGAGCAGAAAAAAGGAACACTTGCATCCACTGATTTGGCCTGGATTTTTTTCCAAGTAAGTATTTGTGCATTTTTGAGGAATGCTTGTCTGCAGTTTGAATAAATTGATAGATGGAAGGAAGATCAAGTACTCACACCTGAGCTATGCTGTAAACCAAAGATCTTGAAAAGGTAACTTTGACTTTTGGGAAAAAATTAAAACAGCCTTCTGAGCAACAGCTGTGTTCTCTTTTTAATGGTACAGTGTCACACTGTCCAATACTTTTGATCAATGAGGTGCTAAATATTGGTTGGAATGTGATACGTTCTTTACTGCATTTCACTGATTATTAATCGCTTACTGTATTGTGAGCCAAGAATCTTTCACTTTAGTCTGCGTTTTTTTTTTAAGACTAGTAGTAAATCAGAAACCATGCAGATAAAAATAATGGGACCTCCCGGGCGCGGGTCAGAGCTGTCACCGCCAGAGGGCGGGTCGAGGAGCAACCCCTTGGGAAGAGAACCACGCGTGTCCAATATCATGGGGCAGAAACCTCGGGCCGACCCGCTTATCAACATCTACACTCACTCACAGCAATGCGGCAGCGGCTGGTCAAGCGGTTAACTTGTGGGGGAACGGTATATGGGGTTTACACGTCAGTGAAGGCTTTTCCTGATTAGTTTCTCATAGTTCACTGGAGACACTGAATGTGCTGGAAGAGGACAAATAGAATAACTTGCAAATCAGGAACTGCAGGAAGGTAGTACAATAAAAAAACTTATTTACTTATTTCCTGCTATTGTGCAGCAAAACTTAACAAGTCAGCTAGAAAGCTATTAATTTTATTTTTGCATGCTTTATAGCTAAAAACATAGTTTATAAAAGATGGCATTTTTCTTTGCTCAATAAAAAAAATCCTTTATGAAATTGCTAAAGTGTGTTACCTCGTGTATCCTTTCATTTTGCAAGCATTTACTGTATATATGGTAAAGTACAACTTTTTCCCCAGTAAAGGAAGTTTTTAAATTTCAGTTACATTAGATGGTAGCAAGATCAGATCAGTGCTCAGTGGTGGTCAGAAGAAAATGAGTGCTATGAATTACAAAATACTGAATAAAAGAGGATCTTGTTATGCCACTTAATAAATCTAGACTAGCCCATGTTTTTGAATAGCATTGCAGTTCTGCTCCATTTCAAAGATGGAAAACTTGTTTCAGAAATTAAGGATAGTTAGATTAATTCAAAGGCATGCTCTTATATGAGGAATTACAGTTTGGTATGCTTGTATATGCTGACCTGGAAAGGACATGGCGTAGAAAGGGAAAGAACATGATGAATATCAAAGGCATGGCTTAGAAAGGGAAAGAACATGATGAATATCTATAAAATCATTAATTCTGCATTAATTGAATGCAGAAAATGAGTGGTGCTCAACTGTTCCTTTTCCCTTTGAACAGAGAAGTTGGACAGGCATTGTCAGATGAACCGGTGGGGCCAAGCTAGTACCAAGTAAAAGGAGGGAGTCCTTCCCAGAGTAGAAGAGCGTATTCCAAAATATTGTTAGAGCTAAAAATCTATGCAGGTTCAAAAGGGACTGGATTGAATAATGGAAGAAATTTGTTATGTGCTGTTGCATATAAAGGTACTAAATTTTAACAGGTATGCAAAATACAGACTACCTAATACTGAAAGAGTACTTGAAAGAAATATCACTTACTTTTTCTGCAGCTGCATTTTATTGCCTTTATTGTAGATGAAATAGTACCTAGATAGACGTGTAATCTGACCCATTACTTTCTTTTTGCAGCTTCTCTGTTGCTTATGCTTTGTCATAAGACAAACGGCACTGCTGTTAACTGGAAAATCTGGTCTAGCATACATGATGTGCATTTAGAGTGACATTGCTGTGCATGGCTGTGTACTTAATGGTTCCACTCTGACTGTAACATCTGGTAGAACAAGTTTTCCTTAGGACATATAAATACTTATTTTACTAAGATCAGCAGGGAAACTTGTATATGTATTTAGGTGTATTATTAAACATATGAAAATAAATAAGTATAGGAAGGGTTGCTTACTTGCACTGTGTCAGTAGTTGAAGCAAGTTTGTGGAACTTTCAAGGACAAACAGATGTCCTGGTCCTGCTGTAGCTGCCTCTGACCCCATTTTAGTTTCTCTAAGTGTATGTTCTCACAGAACCTCTCTTCACTATTCCTCTGCTCTTGGAGCAAGTCCAGGATGACAGTGCCCCCTACAGCAACTGTGCGTAGTTTACCCAGGCCAGGCTAAACACATCTACTTGCCAAGTATCCTAACTGAAAGCTGGGACCAGTACTTTTAAATTCAGTCTTTTGCAATTTCTGGTTGACTTCTTTCCCTCTGCTCAGACACTCTTCATCCATCCTGCAGCTATTTGTTTCTGTTTCCTGACTAAATCTCTTCCTCTCATTTCCTCTTTAGCTCCTGCAGCTTGTGAAGCACATAATGGAACACAGAATAACTGGAAATGACCTGGAGATTATTAAGTTTGATTTACTCCTTGTTATTTCAGTATTGGCAAAGAAGAGTAATACAATTTACCTTCTTGTCCATTTTTCTGCATCTTTACTTTCTTGGTAATTAAGTTGTTGTAGTATACAAAGTAATCATCTAATATAAGCGTTCTTAGGTATCTAAGATCCTTCAGAATAGAACTTATTTTTGAGTTCATGTATACTTTATTTTTATCATGTTACAGACCAGAAAATCTATAGAGTTTTACAAATAATTAAGGGAAATGCTATCTTAGGTATTCTTTGCAGTCAGTGTACAATATCATGTCATTGCTTAGTGAAAAGGAAGTAAAACCAGTTAGTTTCAGCTAGAACTTGTGTTATAGAAGGACTTCATTTGCCCATTAAATTATGAATTAATAGCAAAAGGAATATTTGGGTCTATTCTAGAACCACTCTAAAAGTGTGTGGCTGATGTGATTCTGATTCTGTGGTTATATAGAAATTAGTGGGCAAAAGAAATATCATTGCAAAGCATTCCTGTACTTTGTTAGTTTGTTCTGCCCTTTATCTACCACAACAGAAATGAACAGAGGGGAAAACCCTCAAAGTTCATAATCTACAGGCATTTTATAAAAATATTTTAAAATGGCTTCCAGTGCATCAGTGTCTTAGTTTTTTTAAGTGCATCAGATATCTGATATTCATTAGATATTTAGCATTTGGGTACCAAATTGATCTTAATTTTATGATGGAGTTATCTAATTTACTTTCATTGGGAATATCTCTGCTGTGCATGGTCTTGATACAATTTTTATAAAATTCTAAGAAATACTATTGCTTGTAGGGGGTTGACATCAATCCATGAGAATTGAAAATTTAAGAGATTGTGCCAGTAACTGAATTACAGGAAAGCAAATCCATTTAAAAATCACTTAAATTATGAACCTGGTGGATAAATTTAATTAAATGTCTTGTAAGACTACAGATGTTTAAGTAACAGATAAGAGTTCAGGAAGAATTATTTATAGTATCAGTAATTATATGTTAAATGTATTAAAATTTGGATAAAAATTAGACCTTAAAATAACTGTCACCAAATGAATAAATTGTTGCCATACGGAAGCACTCTTTGTGAAATCAGTAGTGAGTCTGAAACATATAATCATTGAGTCATAGAATGGTGTGGGTTGGAAGGGACCTCAAAGAGCATCTCGTTCTGACTCTGCTGCCACGGGTAGGGACACCTTCCACTAGACCAGGTTGCTCAGAGTGCAATCTAATCTGGCCTTGAACACTTCCAGGAATGGGGAGTCTACAGCTCATTATTCTCAATAATCTCAAATTTCAGTATTTTTTTCCCCCAGTCATCTGAAAATAATCTAAAATAATTACTGAGACTAATCTGCTGCTGGATAGGGGCACTCATACATAATGGTGCGGATGTTTTCATGACTCACTTATGAATATTTGCATTTGTAGCCATTAAAATGTCATTAATACTTAAAAATGGAGGGTATGTCTACAAAATATAACTGTTCTTGACAGTTATCTTTGAAAATAATTTAGATGTCAAATAACCAATGCTTGAGTAAAAGTGGCTCATGCTCTTATGGGTACAACTTTCTGCTCCATTGTACTGAAATGTCTTAGTGTCACTTTATTAACTGATAAGGTATTACTGGGATAAGGTTGTGAGATGCTCAGATGCTTTTAAAATTGTCCCCACTGTCCTTATTCTGAAAGGAGACAACAAGGGATATTATTTTTCCCCACAAAATAAATTCCTCTCTGAACTCTGATCTGACAGGCTGCAATACTGACCTCTGACTGGTTTGTTAAGTATTTGTGAATCATGTTGTCTGAAGATTTTAGAGAATTCAGTTTTTATCCTCCATTAACTCTAAGTTCAAGAAACCACCCTCCTTCAGGAAAAATACATGCTCATCAGCAATTCAGATGTTAAAATTCAGATGAAGTGCTCTGGCTCTGAGGTAGTGAAATGCAAATTTTGTTTGGAAGCCACATAGTTTCTATGGTCAATTGAAATAAAGTGGAAGCTTTGCTGCATTTGGAGTGAGAAAGAGGGTAACTTTTCAAATATGTTAAAAAAAAATATATGTATCTATATACTCACACATTCTTATTGAATGGCCTTTCCGCTTCTGTCAACAAATTTTGACTTTTTTTCTAGATGAAAAAGAGAAACTGCATGCTTTGATGTCAGGCAAACTCATGCATGCTTTATCAGGGGCACCTGAAGAAGGAAATGCTTTCGTGTAGCACCTGTTTCTCAGCTGATAAATTCTACTGCATGCAGGTGGTAACGAATTGTGTATTTCTAAGGTTTATCAGAGTTCTCGTCTGTTAGAATTTTGTGTTCAGAACTGTGGGAACTGTTTGTAAGGTGATTTAGTGTTTCTTAGTGCTTTCTAGTTGATATTTTTGGATAGCTATAAGGTTAAGTCAGATAACCTGATTAATCTGTCAGAATTTGAAATGTGTTCTAAAAACCAGTATACATTATAAGAAGTTTCTGCTGCAATAACCATTTGTTCCTTTAAATGTTCTGCAATTAATGCTAGATGGTTTTATTTTAATGTGCCAAGAAATATCAATGCAGAAGTAGCTACTGGAATTTTATGGCTCAGTCATGTACAGATTTATTGAATGGGCTAAAGCAGTTGACTTTGATCCCATATATCCTAAGTATTCATATATGATGGTATTCATATATGATGGAATTGATTATAGTAATGTTTAGCAGGTTTTGATAACACATTATTACTTGCTTTTTTAGAAGGAAATATACTTATTATCTGTACTGTGTTAGGAGACAGTGTAATTTTAGATAAATCATTAATATTTTTCATTCAAGTTCTTTGGCTTCAAGATTGCAAATAACAGGGACCAAGTTAAGACTCGTTGTTTTTAAATAGTTTAATAGATAAAAGCAAAGCATGGGGAAAACCCTTAAGTTATCGTAGTTATTTAAAACCCCAGTGCAGAACTGTTGCCTCAGATTAGGTCTCACAGCAGAATAACCAAATTGAGACAGCTGTATCTCTTGCTGCAGTTACAGAAAGGTCACTTCTGTGGCCGGGATAAAGGTCCTGCCCTCCCCAGGCTGCACAGATGTCCTGTGCGTGCTCGGTAACTCCAGGATGTTCTGAACACACTGGGTTTATTGCCTGTACTCAGATTAACTCTGGAATACACGGGCTGTAACTCTGGTGTGCCAGTGCTGGCCTGAATTTTCATGTCCTGTAGGATTCATCTGCTCGTGCTCCAGAGATCTGATGCACCTTGTAACTAACGGGCATAGTAAGTGTCTGATAGTCCAGTAAAAAGAGAAAAAATAAATGAAATTACTTTGCAGGAAACATCTTTAATTTACAATACTACTCATATGAAAAGGATGATTTTTGTGATGCAGAAAAATATTTATGTATATTTTAAAGTAAAAGTGCAACAAAAGAAGTAGAAGAAGCACTAATGTATGCTTTACCTTTTGAAAAATTCACTCCAGTAAAAAAAAAAAAAACACTATGGATTTGGTTACAACTAAAAGACATTCCAATTAGACCTGATAAATAATTTCTGCTCAGATAAGCCACAAAATAGCATATGCTTATGCTCTTGGTGCTAGTTAGAAAGGTTATTTTGAAATTGAGACAATTTGTAAAACCCTCCAGCCTTGCTCTTACATTCTTTCACAGTATGCAGGATCCAAGGAACAAACCATTCCAAAATACTTCTGAACAGCTGCAAGAAGAATTAACTTTGTTACTGAAGAAGATATTAAAAAGTGTAAATGCTTCCAGCTGTTGTAATTTACAACTTTAAGTAGTTAAACTTCTGTTTATAGAGAGACACCACATACAGTATTTGAGGAATTTGCTATTTCAGAGACAGTCTTTATTTAAACTTATATGTAGTAAATTGTATTAAGTTTAATCCCTGACTTTTTCTATATTTTCTGAATCCAGCTTTCCTGTTCTGTTTATGTAGCAGAGTATTTAGTTCATTACAGCCCTAAATGCTGAGTCAGATCTATCTATAGTCCCTCCTTTATATCCTACTTTCAACACATTTGAATTAGCTGTAATTAAAAGCATATTAGAGCTATTAGTTAACAATACAAATTACGTGATCCATATCCAATAAGAATCTTGTTGCAGCTAGCAAAATTTTACTCACAGGTATTAGATACGTAGCTAGATCTATGATACTTCGAACAAAATTGACTATTTTCTCCTCAAATGTTCTAAAAGTAAAGCTCTGGGTAAAAACTTTAAAATTAGGTTGAAAACTAACATTTTGATTAGATACTGCATCTAGCATGCTGTTGTTTTAGACTGCAGTACTTCTGTCACATTCGTGTTGATGGGACTGTGTAAAAGCATGAAGCTTTCACAAGGAGCTGCCGCAATTTATCATGAGATGAAGCCCTGAGGCAGAGCAAAAGTCAGCAAAGGCTCTAAATCAATATGGACATTATTCCTTTTAAGTGTTTCTGATTTTGGAAAAATTCTGGTTCTCTAAAGTGTGAACTTTTCAGCTACAATTAGAAATGTCCCAGGAAACCTGGCATTTTGTGAAATACTGTTGCTGTTGAAATTCTGGACTTGGAGCTCCTCTTTCAACTAGTCATTTTAAAAATTTGATATCATGATAAAATATCTATCACATCCCTAGAAGAGTTGTCCTAATAATTAGTTATCACAATGTTTTATTTCTGTCATGTACATCCAGTTTAAATTATCAAGGGTCAACTTCCTGGGTTTATTTTTTGGTATCCCCATAGGTACTAATTTAGAATACCATACTAGATACGGATGGGCTGTTAGTGACACTCTCTCTATTTATGAAGTCAAATAAACTTTCTTCACTCTGTCTCTAGAATGCAAATTTTCTTGTAAATTTTTCTTTCTGAAGTTTTCCCATTCATTAACTTAATAAATTAGAGATTCTTTTTTTTGGTAATAAATGTTTTCATAGTGCTCTGTCTTTATGGCAAAATTAGCAATTAAATTCATGGCTCTTAAACTCTTTCATGCAGAGGATGGGTATATTCTGGAAGTTAGTAGCTTTTCTGGTCCATTTTTGTGGAGACTCTTTGTAATTTCCTGCCAATGTTTATGTACTTCTTTATTGTTGTTGTTGGGGCCAGAAAAAAAATTGTGTGGATTCTCAAGTCACAGAGAGAACTTAAATGAAAATAAAGCCTGTGATAACAATTGGTATAGACAACTGATACAAATATTGATAATTATAATACTGTGAGATAAAAATAATTGACTTAAAATATATTGATAGTATGAGATATCTACTGTCTCAAATCTCAAATCCTTTGTAGCAAGACGACCTTTTGAAAAATCACTTCCTGAGCAATTACTCCAGTTGTTATCTTTATAGGCATTATGAAATTAATTAATACCTTTCTTGTAAACATATGTATCCACATTAGTGCTGCACTATCAGTGACAGCTATGCTATTCATTACATGCTTACTTGAAAAGCTGTAGATTAAAAAATTCTAGTAATTTCAAAGAAGTTTGATTGTATGTAGAGATGTCAGAAGCTGCTAGCTGAGTCACCTACTCATCTATTGAATCTCTTATGAGTAAACTGCCAGGTAAAAAGGGAGCTGGAAGGTATCAGTAGGTGGCAGAAAAACACTAGTATCATGAGGAGAAGTATTGCTTTACCTGTGTAACCAGAGCTTGACATCTCTGCCTTTAAGATATTTTAAAGTTTTGATTTTTCTCTTCTTTGAGCTCTAGACCCCTTGTCAAGACTTCTGGCTTGTTGTTTTCAGTCTTGACAACCTTTTCCTATATTGCCATATTACTGTTCTCCAGATAGTTCAAAATCTGTCATCAGAGAAAACAGCCCAAATGCTTCAATGCAAAGTAGACAGCTTCTCTTTCTGTGATGCTCAGGGAAGTTTGAGATGTGGTGAAATAAGAAAGTGTTCACGGCACTGAGAACCCTGTACCTGACACAGGAGTTGCTCTAGGATACTGCAGCAATAATCTGGGATAGTTATTTTGCTGTTCTGTGGGGTTTTTTTTGGTAGAGTTAATTTTTGTATCAGTTTAAAAAGATGAAATCTGAGCTTAGGACTCAAGTGTTTGATCTTCAGAGCATCATCTTGGATCCAGCAGTGCTTATTAGTGAAATGCTGCATTAAAATTATGTGTCTGGCTTCCATGGGTTTTGGAAATTATATGACTGCAGCAACACTGTGCTCCATCTTGAGCTAAGAAAACTGGCTAGATCCAAGCTAACCTACGAGGAACCTGTTCTGATATCTATACTAGCAGCACTGTTGTTTCTTGTTCAGTCTGCCAGCAAATAGTTTTAGCTTTCTGTCCTCAATTATATCATATTTGCTTTTGATAGGATGTGTTGTGTCACAGTGGCTACTCATGAGAAAGAACTGGCTTGGATCAGTCATCATTCTGTTCTCAGCTCCTCTAGAGCAATTGAAAGTCATACAAAATTAAATACAAAATATTTCTGGGGTATTCACGAAACTCTGTAGGAGGTTTGGTTGTTATAAAAGCAAGGTGATAAGATTTTTAAATTTTCAGAGTGATGATGTTCCACAGGGTCCAGTAGTAGATATTATATCAACAACTTCAGTGAGTGTTATTGTTTGTGAGAACTCTGTGTCTCTGTGTGTCTTGGAGCTGCTGTGAAGACGGTTCCCCACTTTGCTAGCATGATTCCAAAATAGCCTTTTCCCAAAACCTTTTTAGGAAGCACTTCTTTTGTCTGATTTATGACTTCAGTGGAAGGTGTGGGCATGTTTCCCTCATGATGAGAGCATGGAGGCCTCAAGGAGGAACTGAAATGAGGTTTGTCAGACCAACAAAAAGAGTTTTGAGAAGAATAGTAAGTTCCATCACAATATTTGGATTCTATTCCATTCAAGCTCCAGAATCTGCATCCAGCCATAGCTGATTCCTCTCTTGGGAACCTAAGTAATAGGAAGTTTGGAAGAAAAAAGTGAATTAAGGTGTATTTCAAATATAGCTGTGTTTGCAATAAAATGCTTAATCAGCTATTTTAGTCTCCTTTTATTTAAATTTACTTTTTCAATTTGAATATGGTCATGGAAAGTGAATTGCATTGGACATTTTAACATGATAGAATAGAACCACAGAATCATGTAGGTTGGAAAAGACCCTGAAGTTCAAGTCCAACTGTAAAGCTAACACTGCCAAGTTAATTTAAATTCACAGGTTCCTTAGATTGTAATGTTTCAATGTATCATTCCAAGATTTCTCTTTTACGTCTCTGAGACTAGAAGACTAGAAAAAGACTGTTTCCCAGGAGAACATCACAGGATATATCCTCCTGAGAAAAGTCCACTAGTGTTCTTCTTATCAAGTGTTATCCTTTGCCAGAATTTAGTGAGTGGAATCCTTTGAGGAAGATATAAATAATTTTAATTTCCTTTTATTTCATGTGATATAAGTCAAAGGTATTTAATAACTTAAATACTATCTCCTATATGGTATCAAAGTGTTTTTATGCAATTCAGACCTATGAGCAAAAATAAATTATTTTTAGTGCATTTCATGTGACTATACAACAAGTTTTACTTGGATACAGCTTGAATAAGACATTTCTTTCCTACAGCAGTGTGTAGATGGATTAATGCCTTGGAGCACACAATACTATTTACCTACATGATTTTCCTCTGTATTCAGCCTTTGAAGTTACAAATCAAAGTCATTTGTATGTTCTAGTTTATAGGACATTAAAAGAAACACTTCTTCAAAGAGCATGCATTTCTAAAAGAAATGTAAAGCACAATTTCCAAACAGAATAAATAATATCATGTGGTTTAACAACAGAGGAAGAAGAGTTTTAGTAATGAACTGTACTAAAAATGCTGAATCTGCCACAAGAGCTATTCAATGTTGATCCCAAATTAAGTGAGTATGATTTTATTTTTTAACATCTGGTAAAAGCCCCAGAATTTGTGAATTTAGTCTTTGACTGCCAATTTAACACTGTAATTGATAACTCGATGGTAGTGGCTATGGAAGCTGAACCAGTAGAGTGCAAATTTTATCGTAATTCCTATAAATTATTTTTAAATAATATGTATCGTGGGTTTTTTCACTACTGTTTAATATATACATACTCTACATATATTTTAATCATTGTAGTTCTTTTTTCTTGACTTGTATCTTTAATACCTTATGCATCAAACACCCTGGATGAAAATGATGTTGATATTTAAAGGACATCAGAAGTTAAAATCACATAAATAGTAAATGAGGCAGGAGATTGTTTCAGCAATGGTTTAGGTTCATTCAAATTCTTGCAGAATAATTATTAGCTTTACAGAGAGGAAAAATGTAAAATGTTTAATTGCTAGCTAAATACAGACTATATGATTTGCTATAATAGTCAAACTTGTATATGGAAATAACCATATAATAACGCATTTCCAGGAGAGTTTTCAAGCTGAATTATGCAAACCCTGGTAACTCATTGCTCAGAGAGCTCTAGAGGAAGTGTGCAAGGCAGAGGAAGAAAGGGACTCTTTTAAAAACATACTTTTTTCTCTGTGTGTGTGTTTAGGAGAGAAACAGTATTACAGAAAGGGGGCATGAATTCTGGTAAAGTTTCTTCCTTATTCTTCTGCATTTAATATTGCATCAGTTTGGCTGTGGGAAATAAGAACAACATGCAATGCTTGAATTAATATTTTCCGTATTTTGGGGGAAAAGGCATGGGTGCTTTTGGGAATGTCTGTTTTAGAAGTAAGTCTTTAATTTGGTAAATGTTTGCACATTTTTCCTTGTGTGCCTTGGAAAGCATACAGCATATGAAGTGCTTAGCAGCGTTGAATATACATGTATTATGCCACAAAAATGTACTGAAAAGTAACTGCTTTACTGTATCAAGTTTAGGAAAGTCCTCTGTGTTCTGCATTTAGTCAGATTCACTGAGTGGAAGGTGCAAGAAATCCTTTCATAGACACTTATTGACTAATTTGCTTTAAGAGATATTTCTTCCTTACCTCCATTAGTATTTGGCTTAAATCCTGAATGATTTCATTAGCTATGTAAAGGTTTAATCTCCTGAAAATCCTGCTAAGCTCTTGCCCTCATTGAAAGCTGTGATAATTTGTTCTAGTTAATTTTGATTTAAATACACTGCCTTTCAGTTCCACTAAGTGTTCCTTGCTTTTATTTCTTAAAAAAAAAAAAGGGAAGATAAATAAGAACACTGTTTTTTCTCTTTATTAATTTGGATCCTTCAGCTGTTTGGTCTTCTTAGAATCTTCTTTTAAGCAATACTATTTTTTCCCAATTTGTCAGTGCAGTCACTGTAATTTTAAGTGAGGTAAAATTAAATACTTATGGAAGTTGATACCTTTAAGCCTGTTTTTAAACGTACAGTAGTGGAGACAGCTGTGATTTGTGCTGTAATTATTCTTTTGACATACAAAAGCCTTTGATTTATTCAGAGTTGTCCTGCATCTTGTTTCATAGGAAAGAGAACAATTTGTAAAAGGTTGCTGAAGAAAGTTCTGCTTTAAATCTATTTTATAATCTTATTGCAAGTATATAAGAAAGCTAAATAGCCTTTTTATTTTCTTTCCTAATGAAAGTGCACATCATGGCTGATATCCATTTTGTGTTGGTATAGGAGGGAAAATGGGATTTCTACTAACTAGAAAAATTCTTTTGGAATCTCTTATTTGGGATATGTTACAAGAAGCTTGATATGTTTTTATGCTCATCAATGAGGAAAATGTAAGAATGTGGAGATAAGATGGTTTCCTGTTAAAAATAACCAATGCATGCACTAACTCTAAGTATAAACAAGAATATATAAACAGCGGATGGCTTATGAAAACAAACAAAACAGGACTCCAAGATAAAATGCCAATGGGACTGCTTCCAAGCTAGTTTTCTGTTCTCAGTATAGCTGATCAAGGAAGTGGAAAAAATTCTTGGTGGTCTCTCCTAGGTGTAGTGGTGCATGCTTGCTGCCTTTTTACCAGCTAGTTGTCTTAAGTCTTAGGAGACTTTACAAGAAATTCTCAAAACAGACTTACAACCACCGCTGTGTTAGGGGAGGAGCCCTTTAGAGCACATAACCTAAACCCAGGTGTAGAAGTCTGAAGGGGACTTTCCTACTTGTAGAGAACCTGTTTCCCAGTAGGACCTTATCCAAGTTTCACATTTGCCATTCAGCAGTCTCTTGGATGCGTGGCTACACACCCACTCCTTCATCTGTCAAAGAAGATTGTCTAGGTATTCCTAATCTCTGCTAGAAGGGTATGGAATATCCAAGTCCTTGGAGATTGTCCTTATTGCACCACAGTGAATGTGCAGAAAGATATGTGCTCTGAGATACAGTGCAAGGCCAGAAGCATAGAACTGCTCCCCAGGACAGGCACTTTCCCTGGAAACAGTCTCTGTGGCATTTCTGGAGAATTTCGCCACCTCTGGACATCTGCAGCTAAGCTAAGTAGAATGTCATCTACCCTCCAGCAAAATCTATGCATCTAAGCATACTGCAACACTTAGCAAAGCATTGCTGCTGTTAGTGATTTAAAAGCAAGCAAAGTAAGTAACAATAGCTGATTGGTGGTTGGAATGAAAATGTGCAATAGTTGGCTCTGTAGAAGAGGGTAAAGCAGAAGACCATTTGGCCAAATCTTTCATCACATCGTGTTGACGGTAGGCAGATTCATAATCTGTCCTTCTGCTGTGGAGTCTCATTAATAAGTGTGTAGGTCAAACTGAAAGGAGGGTAAGTCTTAAAAGTACCCAATCTGGTGAGCTTGTGTACTGGAGTATCCACAGTGTATACAACCTGCATATCTGTTGTGCATACAATAATTCTCAGTTACTTCTATTCAATTGTGTTTTAATTTTCTGAAAATTTCTAAGTAATGCTTTACATATATTGCTTTCTTAAATATGCTAAAGATACCTAGACACCTGAAGATGCATAGGAAAAGTGTAAGGAGAAAATAATTCTTGACAAGTAGCTTGGTTACCAGATAAGTAACCATGTCCACAACAGGGAATTGTAAAATTCTTCATTTTAACTATAAGCATTGCACATGCAGTAGAGCACCTTTGGTATATTGAAAGGTTTTAACCAGAGAGTGGTTGTTGATAAAGATATGTAACAGTTGTTTTTTCCTCTTAAATAATCCTTCCCAGTTGCAGCTGTAATAAATTTTTCCCCAGTTATCAGATACCGTACGCAGATTCCATACATGCATTTGCAGTTAGCATTTGAAGCTGAATATCAAGCTGACACTCATTTTTCCAAAATTCCCAGCAGAGAATTTTCTCTTGGTATATATTTTCATCCATATCCACATGTTTTTGTGAGTCTCTCTAAATTTCTCCTAGCTGTCATGAAAAAGTATCCTTTAGTTAAATTATGTCTCAGAATGAAGTTACTATTGCTCATGTCTCATGAATAAGATAATAGGCTCGCTATTTTAGTTGGAAGGGACTTAATCATCTCAATAAGGAAAGGAAACTAGGAAATAAAACTTTTTGGTTGCAAAATGTGGCAAAACCATAACGCATCATTTCAGTACCACAAGAAATTTGTTATTTGCTATAGGAAGATTCTAACTACAATTATCTGTGGAATAAACTATAAAGTGATATTCTAATATCTCCTAGTAAATCTCCTAGTAATTAATGACTGATTAGCATGGAAAAATCCCCACAGAATAAATAGCCTTAGAGTGGGCTTTTCAGTGATTCATAGAATATAGAAAATGCGTGATTTAAGAGAGCTTTGATGGGTTGTTCCGTGGAAGTATTCCTGTATCTTGCTCTTTCAATGGAGTAAATTCAAATGTTCAAAGAAAAACAAGTAATATTTCTAACCAGCTTTTGAATGCACACACTAGTTAATAGGTGTGATAACCATTCTAACTGACTTGCAGTGATGAATATGAACATTATATACTGAATCTCAGTTTTGCAGTTTTAACACCTGGAAGTCTTCCTTAAGGTTCCCTTCTTCTCGTGGTAGGACTGGCAGCAGAAGCTGAAATCCTTGGTTGCACTGAGAACTTCTAAAACCTGGAGCTACTTTCTATATAATTATCCTTTAATTATTCAGTTATACATTGTTATGAATTTTGAGTAGCAAATGCTTTCCTTTTTCAGAGTGCATGTCTTGTTTATCAAAGTTATAATTTATTACATAACATTTAATTATAGAGAAAGAGCAAAATGTGTAATGTAAATTTCACAGTTGTGCTTGTGCTGTAACTTCTAAAATATCACTGTGATGGAGACTAAAAATAACTGTATTTTGTTATTGCTGCTTTACTTTGTTGACAGCCTTGTAATATGAGATGACTAACCGAGCACTTGTGCTCACTCAGATAGGCCTTATCTACTCACGGGACTTTCGTTCCTGTGAACTTTTAGACTGTAGAGTTTATACAGTATTAAAGGAAGATGCTGCATTACTTTCTGGCTTGTATATATTTTTACAGTAGTACTACAGTTGCAAAAAGTCTTTATTCCTGGTGATGTGCCAGTCGCCAAAATGTTAACTTTAAATTTCATCTTTTAAGCTAAATTTGCAATGCTAAATATCTTCATATTTAATGTAGATAATGAAACCAGGTCGCAGGAAGCAGAGATAAAGCTCTTCTAGTTATGCACAAACACAAAAAAAGTCCTAGACTTGCAATTTGAAATCTGAAGCTGTGACTTCTACTGAAATGTTGAAAAGTATCTGGCAGTCCTTGTAGTTGTTAAGACTCATAAATGCCATGGGTAGTTCCCATTCCGTAATAACAGTTTAAAAAAAAAAAAAAAAAGAAAAACTTGTAGATTTCAAGGAGACAGTCTAGACAGACTTGACTTGTGCTGCCTTAAGGGTGAGGACAAAACTTTCCAGATCAAAGTACCCATGTAATGTGCATGCCACCATCATGCTGAGGGTTGCCCTTTTCCTTAGCGGGACAATGGGGGTAGAGCTTTCTCTCCCTCTGGCACTAGGCCCTCTAAAAAGGTTTTCACAATCAGAGGTTATTCCTAGATGGATGGGCGAAGACCAACAGAGGCCTCACAATTTCATTTTCTAACTTTGGAGGAATTAAATCCTATGCAAACGACTTAAGTTTTGGAACTAGCCATAATCACAACCTTGTTACAAATATGAAATGTGCACATTGTTAGGAAGAACTAGAACTTCTTCTAGTAAGCAGCAGATATCAGAAGTTCAGAACAATCAAAAACGTGTGCTAGGATGCATCACATGATTTTATGCTGCCTTCAGCATGATTGGACCTTCATAGCTATTGTAATTAACCTAAGTTATCTTGACAAATGGCTAGTCTTGTGCCTCCTAAATGATTTCTAGTATTAGAAATTGGAGATTGCCAGTATCACTGTTTGCTTTTTTCATTATGAGAACAAAATTAATTCATTTCTCAGGCTCTTGAACTACTACAGTTCTTTTCTTCTTGATTTCTTTGTTACAGCTGTGTCCTAGACACATTGTTCAAGTGTACAATATTTAACATATGCTGTGGCTGCAATTAGGTTTAAAGCCCCTTCCTGCATGATTTCCTTCCTCTTTTTTTTCAATTGTCAAGTCAGAGTGTTCCTGGAGCTTATGATAGTGTTACAGAAGGGTAGGGGGAGGGAAAGAAGTCCTTACAGCTTCAGCCCATACTCAGGGCAAGACCGTTTACATATTTTTAAAAAAAAACCACACATGAAAACATAATACACACTGGAGCCTTCTTACTCAAAACTAGTTTTATTTTAAAAAATAAGTTGAATGCATAGCACTCACAAAGATTCCATTGTTTTGGACATTTTGTAGTTAGGAGCACCATTCTTATTTATGCCATAAAAAACACATTTTGGTTCTAATAGTAAGAACAGTGTATTTTTAATGTACACTAATAAAGCCCTTTTAAATAATAAAGATTGAAACTGTTCAGTGTACATTTTCTCTGTAGTCATGATGCAGCTATAGTGTCAGAAAAAAACCCTCAGACTAAGTAATAAATTAAATAGCATGTAGTGGATCTTTTTACAATTGACCTAATGTCTTAAAATAGTCAAATAATACCCTATTAAATGTAAATTTGCAGTATTAACTAAGTGAATAAGCCCCCCACCCATTATAATTCCAGTGTTAAGTATTAGTTAAATTTTTATATATTGAATGCCTATGGGATAAATTTACTAATACCCCCAAAAAGAAGAGCCTATACTGCTGTGTCACAAATAAGATGACAAGTAAGCTGATTTAAAGATTTTACAGAAAAAATTGCTACAGGCATCTGCTGTTATTTCAAGTCATGGTCTATTACAAGACTGTACATTCATAGCATCAGAGGTAGTTAGAGCACTGAGGACTTGGATACAGCATTGCAACAAATGAAACCAGCAGAAAGAAGTCCGTTTCCATAACAGTGCCAAGTAAAAAGCATGGCATCTTATGAGGTGGAAAGTCTCTACTTAACACTACTCTCAGACTTGGGAAATATTCATTAAGAGATGAAAAGAGGCGAGGAAAAAAAACCCAAACCAACTTGTACTTTAATAAAGAACTGACCACACTATGCCTATTTCAAAGTTGATTCTCTAGCATAAAACAGAGAGGGTCATCTTTTCCATACACCCTCCCATCCCTCCTGATTTGCACATCTATGCTACAAAAGCCACAACAAAAATTGGGATTTAAAAGACAAAACAGAAACAGGATTTCTTCTCCTCAACAATAAATAGGTTTTTGTAGCATCTTATAATTCAGCGCCAGAAAGAATAAACACAGTTGTCCTCCCTGCATTCTGAACATTATGGTCATAAAGGCTTCCTTCTAATATTGATAGTGTAACTTAATTGCCTCTGCTTTCACAATAGTCTCTGTAAGATTCACAATACTTCAGTGTCATTCGATGATAATTTTAAGTGCTGCCACTCTGACAGGGGAGAAGGTGGTGAAAGAACAAATGAACCAACCAAAAAAAGCCTTAAGCCTATATACTATACAGATATTTTAAAGTGGTAAGAATCCTGTCATCCAAACCTCTTCCTCCCATTCTACCACAGGAGAAAGTCAGGTATCTTGTATTAAAAAAAAAAAAAACAAACCAACAAAAAATAAACAAACAAACAAAAAAACCCCAAACCAGTACATTTAATATCTCTAACCACCATTTTCATCCAAGAGTTGGATGAGTGAAGCTTTCTACCTTCATGCTATCCACTCCACAGGAGATAGTGTAATTCCATAAAGTTATGTAATTAGCACCTTAATTGTGATAAAGCAGTTGACTCTGCAATATATTTTTGATCCACCCATTTAGAAGAGTAAATCTCTGTATCTTCTTCTAGAACTCCCAAATAGTAGAAGAAAAAGTTACCCCATTATTACCTGAGAATTTCCCTCCACTCTAAGCCTGACAGAACTGGATTTCTGTAAGCATTTAAATGTACTTGTTTTGTACATGTGATACTGTCAGTACAACTGGAGGATGCTTGGTTAACAATACACGTGTGTTTGTGTGTGTGTACACAGAGCAATCACAGCCACTGTAGTAGTTCTGGTACAGTACAAGTTCAACTGAAACCTTCTCTTTTTTTTCATTACCACACTGCTGGGCAATAGTTCACATCCACAGTCTGTGAACACTAACATATCCCTTTGGTACTCTGCATAGATGCCCTGAAGAAAAGCCACTCCACTTGCTGTATCATCTTCCCTCTCTGCCTGCCTTCCTCAAGTTATACCCAATTAGTGTACAAACCAGCAGCATGGAGTAATGAACAGACAATTCCCTGAGTTAGTATGAAAGTTACTTTAAACATAAAAACGATAGAGAGGAGAGAAGAGGCAAAAACATATTGTCTGTCCTGTAAGATACAAAACTTAAAAACTAGCCAAAATACCAGTTAACTCACATGCCTTAGCCTAAAGTAAATATCCAACACAAGTGGTGAAAAAGAGGCAAGAGTATGGAGTGAGCCAGATGAGAGTTGTTTCTTCCTGTGATCTCCATGTATCTGTAGAAGTCTGGCATTCAGTGGATTCATAAGTTTCAGTAAATATAAGGTGGGTGTTAATACTGTATGGTGGTATTACATAAATGTCTTCAAAATAATACTGCATATCTCCTTCATTAAAAGGTAAGTCTGTAGTTGATCCACAGCTATTTTTCTTTTGACTAGTTTTTCACAGACATGCATTAGAAGCACAGAATATGCCGAGTGTCAGAGTAAGAACTTATTATCCCTAACCATATAGATTCTTTTTCAGAGGATGGTCTGGGTGCCTATTTTCAGCAGTCTGTATTTGAGCTGTGGTACCGGTTGCCAATCCAGTTGTTTTTTTCTGGAAAGACACCTTTTTTATTCAATTTTTTGCCCTCAAACTTATTTGAGGTTTAACAAAAAAAAAAAGAAACCATTTCCACACAACTCCCCACCCCAAACAAACAAGCACATTTTGTAGTTATCACCTCTCAAAGCAGGGAGTAATACAGGAATATCGTCCATTCACTTGGTAACTCCGGTTGTAGGAGACACTTATACATGGCTTCACTTCCAGCGGCACAGCCAGGGACATGGCAGCACCAGTCTGTACGTGGCCTCGAGCCTGACCACTGGACTGTAAGGCAGCAGGGCAAGTCTGAAGCGGGTAAGATGCTGTATGGTTAGATGATAATATCTGTTTGCAGCTTTGCTGCTGGGATGTCTGATGGTGGTACTGTAACGAAGACTGATGAGCCTGGAGATAATGTGGTATGTGCTGCTGAGCATTCGCCTGCTGCGGAGTTGGAGCTGGGGGCTGAAATACAGCATGTTGGGCGGACTGAGCATGTTGTCCTTTTTGCTTGTTTGCTTCCTTCACATCATTATCATGCGCACTAAAACAATGGGAGAGGACAGAATACATTGGAATAGGTATTATTTAAACTCTTTTGGGTTAATTTTTAAGAGCACCCTGAAAAACAGTGCAAACGTCTGAAAGCTTCCAAAGATTTTCTAAGTAAAGAAAGAAAATAATTTTAGCCTACCCTTTACAGTCACCTAAGGTTTTAAAATTTGGTTAGGGTACAGTCTTTTTTCAGCATTTCACTTCATTGCATAGCAATAAAAAATGCAGATAAAAGCCAAGTACAATACAAATAATACAGCAGCATGTAAAATTACAGTGCAGTAAAGTGTGTTACTGTATTTTATTATCCCAATAAAGTGCCAGCTTACCAGAACCTGAAATTGAAACTTGTTGCTCCTACCCTCATTTAAATTAGACAGAGCATAAGGTTTTTAAAGACAGGAGATCAGAAACGTTTTTAAGATCTACATTATAGTACTTAAAGATCATATGTCTATTGATTATATTGACATTGGGTCCTGTTCTGAGAAGCAGAAATACTTTTTTCCTTCCTCTCACCTTTTTTCTGGACCACCTGGTAGGCTCACCTGAATTCCATTTGATTTACACCTGTCTGAAATATATCTAGACACTTTTTCTTGTTCTTATGCTGAGGCTAAGTACATGTCACCTACACACTTCAATGCTAATGGTTTATGAAACTCTCCTCCCCCTGCCAAACTGTTCCAGAGCAATACTGAAAACACTTCTGCAATAGCACTTGCATGCTTTAGGTACTAGTCCTTTCACTACACACATTAGTGAAGCCAAAAGAGACCATTGGGGTGATAAAGTCACATTTCTAAGGCCAGTGTGATTCTTCCAGATACAGTTGTGCTTCTACTGATCACAATTATGTTTCGATCTGGGCAAGAGCAAACTTCTGTAGGGGGAAAGAAGACTGTGTAACATCTTTTCCCAGTAGGGTTCACTTGGCATTCGCTGGCATTTTTATCTCATGTCAGCTGTATCTCTCCACTGTAGTGCAAAAATGGATACAGCAAAAATAGATACAAACTCCTGGTCATTTCCTCCCCCCCAAGCTGGCCACTCAAACAGTCTGCACATTTGATCCATCATATGTTTGGAGCATGCCTTGAACCTCCCGGGCATAGAGTCTTCTCTATGGAAGCTCCTGTGCCTTCGGTACTCCTCACCATTTCTTTTTGCTCTATGAGCTGAAGAGGGAGATTGGAAACAAGTTATCTAAGATTCTCAAAGCATCCTAGAAGATGTTCAGTGGAAATGCAAGGCTGAGGTTTGTTTGTTGAAAGAACAGGAAAGAGGTTAGATCTGATAAATTTTCTTTTTTGTGAAGAACAAAACAGCTATTACCTAACAATATTCCCTAATATTTAAGTATTTTTTAATTTCTCTGTTCTAAAAAGAAGTTTAATTGCAGTGTTGACAGCATTTAAGTGTAACAACAGGTGCAAAAGTGGGCTTAAAAAAAAGCTGGTGCTGTTAGCTTACATTAACAGTCGTTCAATACAGGGCACCAGGAAATCCCAGGAGTAGGCGGTCAGGTGATGCAGTCGGGTAGGCCACGTTGGTGAGAGACGCAGGATAATCCTTGAAGAAGCTACACAAGCAGTAGCAACTAAAGATGGGGCATAATTTAAAAATTCATGATCTAGAAAGAACAAATGAGAAAAAGAGTCATTTAAGTTCAACATTGTCTGTCAAGACAACAAAGGAGTCGTTATCTGAAATCTGTAACTCACCTTGCAATGATACTTCCAGAAAGTAATCAGCATATTTTGCCATATATAACTTAGTCTTCTCTAAGCAAACCATTGGCCAGCCATCATGAAGATCAGTCTCATGGACAGCAATAGAAAGATAATAGTCGATGAAATGAGCAGCGGTTGGGAGGCACAAATTCCACTGAAATGTTTCTAGCAACAACAACTCCATATGAAGCAAATTCTGTTTTGTTAGTACCAAATTCATGTTAGTCATACAACCCAAGCTGTTCAACTGTTCAAGTTTGGGAACACTGTCTTCCTTTTCTTCAAATTTACCTTCAGGTGAACAGAAAGAGGAGGGAAAAAAATGTTCAGCACAAGTGAACTATAAAATGGATTCTATCTAATGTCTGCATTGGTCATATTTCAATTCTACCAAGACAAACAAGCCTGAGACTTTCCAGCAGATGTAGAACTCAAATGGAACACATCATCAGAAACAAAAAGGGGTATGTTCTATATGGGGCTAGATTTCAGCAGATATCAAATACCGTGTAGGATATTGTGCAAAGCCATGTTTCCTGTTGGTTCTCCCACACTGGCACATAGAAGCTGGTTGCCAAGAACAGAAGATGCATTAGGACATCACTGGCACTGCACACTCAAGGTTTTGTTACCAAATTATTGCATAATGTATCCCCGTCATCAATGAAATACCATTGTCATGTGACTTGGCAAACACAACACCACAGCATTTGGCTTGAATCACCCTCCCACCCTCACACACCCTTTTTGTTTCTCATTAGAGCATAGTTAGAGCTCTGGTCAAGGTGGCTGCTTTTAACACCTGCTATGGTAGGTACAGTTTTAGATTTGAGAGCTGGCAAACTGCTCCCACAGTTCAAACAAGTGAATTTCAGCAATGTGCATCTGAAAACCTGCTCTGCCATACACAGTTGCAACTTTAACACTGCTAGCAGCTTCAGCTTTCCTTGGACATTTAACTTGTCAGGCCTATATGTTTTTAGCCTAAAGCAAAATTGTGTATATAGAAAACCCATTAATAAGAGCAACAACTGTCACATTTCCATACAGTTTGCCATATGGTTGTGCTATTTCAATTTCAATGCAAATTCTTTCCATCTTACACTCTATTCAGTACTACACGATAGGTCGTAAATGCACATTCTTTGCATTTTGCAGGACTGAACACATATGAAGGTTTGCTTTTTTCAGCAGTGGAGGTACTTATACAGGACTTAATCCCATATCGGTCCCAGTCTGTTACTTTTCATTTCTCACACTGTAGTAATTACAGAAATAAAAACTTCAGGAGTCACAGAATTTCTTTTATTACTTCTATAACCTTATCGAATGTATCATTGTGTCATAACTTATTACAACACTGATCAAACTGCTTGTTTCAGCCATGCAGGGCAAAAGTTTAAAATAGCATTCTGGTTTGTGCTCCCTGAACTAATCCACACACTGCTTCTTAGAAGAGCAAGTACTGCAGGCTTCAGAGCTCTACTTGCAGCTCACCATGAAAGATGGCAGAGGTAATTTACAAGAAAAAAAATAAAATTCACTTCATAACATGAATTTGAAAATCTGGCATTAGTTCAAAGCCAATCCATTTTCCTAAACGGATTACAGTGGCTTCTGAGGCAAGGTTTTCATGCTCAGCACGGCATACTTTGCCAAGAGAAGATTGCTGGCTGGTGGCACCTAGTCAAAGTCTACCCTCAGAAGAATCTGAAATAACCCTTTTCTGGTTTAACTATTCTGCTGAATAGCTGTGTTGGTGGAGTCAAGGGATGCAATGAAAGGATGCAATGTACCAAAACCAGCCAACACTCTAGTACTCCAATATTGTAGTGAAGAGGGCCTACAGCTACAGTGTGGTATCTCTTATTTGAGAAAATGAATACAGATTCAGAGAAACAGATCAACAGAAACTGAACCCACAGTTAGTTCTGCTGCTAGGACCAGGTTTTTTCAATCTATTGGTTTAAGAACAAGTACCAGCAGGGTTCCTAGGAAACTACACCCATACTTCTTCAGGGATATTGAAAAGGGGTCCACAAAGGTCAAAAGATGGACAGACACCACAAGAATCTAGCTCAGGTCAATATAGGCTGCACTGTTCATACTGAGTGTTCGTAATTAATTTTGTCTCCAGAGTACTGTGCATTGACAAATGTATTTCACCAGTATTAGATTTTGTATGTGACAACACAGGACTTATGTTCACCTTAGCCTGCTTAAAGAACACGGCAAAATTTGAAGTATTCCAGAACCACATGCACCATCAGCAGAATGCAGTGCAGTCTACACATGATTTAATTTCTTCCTTTATCACAGATATGCGAACTTCTCATTTCCAGCACAGGATCTACCTATTTTGAGATATCCCTAGAAAGACAGTCTTTCTGTTCCTACAACACAGCTCTAAAAGTTCATAATAGAAGAATTTGTTTCCAAGCATAAACATTAGTTTCTAATTCCAGTTTAATACCCACAGTTTCATTAGTTGTCAACAGAAATCAAAAAAAGAGTTGAAAGAAAGGCTCCACCCTTTGGGCCAAACTGATATGCACTAATCTATTCACCTTTTATGTTAATTTTTCGTTTCACTTTGTTTCCCCCATTTGCTGTAACTCACCAAGACAGGCCTTGCATTTGGCAGTAAACTCTATGTTGCTCTAGTTAAAAGTTTGGTGCCACATACTTACTCGCTAAAAGTAAACAGGACAGAGCAACCACGTGCAGCTGCTGTGTGGATATGTCATAGCGGTCCATGAAGAGGTCCAGCAGATACACAGCCAGGTGTCGCGCAGCAGGGCAGAGTCTGAACCTATTGCTCACAATGGCAATCAGATCTGCAAAGTATCTTCTCAAGTGTAACTGGGGAGACTGACCTTTGTAGGAGGGCAGCTTCAGCTCCTAGGTGGACAGCAGCAGGAAGTTTTATTAAAACCATTCTTTTAATTTGAATTGGTACCAGATTAAAATAGCTGATGTTCTCAAAATTATAATGCAATTTTCAAAGCATTTCTCCCTTCTTCCTTCTGTTCACATAATTTCAGAATCCTTTTTCACAGAACAAAACCTATTTGTTGTATTACTGAAGAACTCAGAAATACTTTGTGTCTGCACAACATTAGTATAACAACTTAAAATTTAACATCTTTCAACTGGGCAGTCTGCCTGAGTGACTTTAGTTTTACAGTTTCTGTTGTATTGCCTCTGCTGAAAAGGCTGTACCTCCCAGCAGGGACAGAGCAAGGGTATGCAAGTACTCCTCGGCTGCTTCAACACAAAGTCCAATAATTTAACTCAACTCCTCTCTTGCTACAGCTCAGTCTGAGCAACCAGACTTTGCACTGCAGTGTTTGCAAGTTCCAATGCTGCCAAATCTCCTGCCTCGGCGAAAAGACCATTAACAGCCAGCTGAACCTTAGGAAGGGGAAGGGGGTGTGCATGCACCAACATCTGCTGCATGCATGTGTTTAAACACTGCCCTGATGTGATTGATGTCATACTGACACCGATTACAGGGTGCTCTCAGGCAGTTAAGTGCACACAAACCTCACAGTGTCTCATATTTGGGGCGNTGAGAAAAATCTATAGCATGATCTATTTTGAGTACAAAATTTGGACTGGTAGAAAACATCATTCCTCAGGCTGCTGTCTAGTAGCCAGTACCTCCTCTTCTACACAGCAGAACAGAAATGCTGCCCTCTGCTATCATGAATAAATTTATGAGTTAGATTGTGCAGCCCACTCAGTGTGTAATGAAGATTTTGAGTACAATTACATTTCCAACAGAAATCAACTTGATTTGAATTAACTTCTTTAATTTAACTTGATGACATCAAGTTGGAATGGATTCACACAAGTTTTTTAAAGTTTAAAGTTCTGAAACATGTTATTGAAGTGAAAGAAACGCCGCACAAACCCTCCACCTACTAAGCTTCAGGATTCACTTTCCACCGCACTAACTTCGCTTCAGTAATGGAAACTTTGCTAGCAAATAAATGACCCCGTCCTTCCCTCACGTCCCCCCATTCCTGAAAAAAAGAAAAGAAGCTGCTTTAGCAGCCACACCTTCGGGAAAGATAATCCGCTAATCGACTACTACCAGACAGCAAGAGCACATTTTTGGTAGGTGCAGTCACTGTAAATTGATTTGCAGCTCTGCGCCTAAGATGCACTCCATGAAAGCGGCCCCCAAGACCAACTTTTGAGTCAGTCGAAGAAAATTCCAGGAAACTGCCTAAACCCTCTGTTACTCTCCGTGCACCCAGCGCTCGCATCGCGGGTGTTTGTCTGCTTGAGGCTGTTTTGTTCCGATGCCACCCCCGCGGCGCTCAGGGGCGGTCGGGCCGGCAGAGCCGCTGTCAGGACACCCGGCCCGGACCCCGCCGGGGCAGGGACAGCGGGCCCGAGTGCCACACAACCCACGCAGCCCACCCAACCCGGCCCGTCCCCCGCGCACCTTGTACCGCAGCGCCTGGTGGATGTCCGCCGCCAGCTGTCCTGTCCACCACTGCGCCTCCAGCTCCATCGGCGGCGCGGGGCGGCGCGGCACCCGCGCCCGGGCACCGGGGACAGAGCGGCGTTCGCTGAGGGCGGCGGGGGCAGCGCCACCCTCGCCCCTTTCTGGCTCGGCCCCGGTTAGTTAACCGCGATCAGCTGCCGCGGGGCGCCCCCGGCCCCCCGGCCCAGCTGGCCGCCATGCGGGGCACAAGTGCGGCTCGTTAGGCCGCCCCCTCCCGCCGCGGGGCACGGCCGGCCGAGGGGGGCGCGGAGGCG
>WBMV01005055.1:798448-881951 GCA_013396655.1 Campylorhamphus procurvoides
CCCCTCCCCTGGCCTGAGGGCTCGGCACCTGCTCCGTGCTCAGCAAGCCTGTCCCGCCGTGCCTTCCACCTCTCGGCACCCCCTTGCTACGGAGACTTTACGATAAACAATACTCAGTGCTTCGTAGTGCTGTAGGCATTTGAATTTGCAAATATCCGAACAACCAGCTAAGGAGAATGTAAAGCCTGGTGCAACAGGTGATGCAAAGCGATGGAGGAGTACTTTGGATGCAGTTTGTGTTGAGGATGTTGAGTATTTAATTTTCCATTTCTGCCTTTGCCCAGGCAGGATGTTTTTTCTTCTTAATTAAGAAAATGGGAATCAACTTTTTGTCATAATCAGTTTAATTACTCTCTAGTGGGTGCTATAAAAGCCTGTTCTTTCCCACATGTGTGTAGTAAGTAGTCCAATGGACCGCAGTGGTCCCTTTCCTTTGAGGAGGTGGGAGCCCATGTTTTTGAGGACACATTTTTGAACAGTTTCCATTTATGACAGATGTCTTTATAAAATACTACATAGTTTTCTGAAGGGAAAAAAGCAAGAAAGTGATAGGGATTTTTTTGTGTGTAGCTGAAAAAATATTTCAAATATTTAGATTAGTTATCTGAGATCTGTGGGCTATTGACAAATCAGCATTTTGCTGTCTGATCACTTTTTGTTTTATTTCTGTATGTTATTTTTAGGCAAGTGCGTGCTCAGGGTGATTTTGATATTTGTAGAAATATTGTTTTTAAAATACTTATTTTTGAAGAAAGGTAATACCAAATTATGTTTTAAGGTAAATCTCAAAAGCAGGTTCCAAGTGTAGAATTGTCTTTTACAACATCTTTGTGGCCTTCAAAAATGTGTTGCCTGCATGAAGAGGAGAAAGCTAATAAACACCAACATGCTAAAAACCTGTTACAATGGGCCGAAAGAGGGAAGTGATATTTTTGTTCTTATTACTGTTAGCATTGCTGCCTTCCCCTAGAGCTTTTAAATGCCTGTGGATTAGTCTTTTGCTAAACTGTTAAGCAAAAAAAAGAATACTGATACTTGCTGGCTTATTTCTCATATGTGCTTTATTGGCTGGGATAGGAAACACTACCCTGATAAAGTTATGTACTCCGAGGGCTATTTCATTTATATATAATTGAGAAAAACAATTATGTCGCTGTTTCTTCCCACTGAAGAAGTTGAGTGAGCTTGGAATTACCCATTTCAGATACTTATTTCTAAGTTCCCATTACAACCCATGTTAGTTGAGTTGCTGATCTTGTGAACAGTTACATGTGTATCTACTTTTCATCCTGCCCAAGGCCAGGATAGCTCCTGGCACGCATTTTTCTTATCTGGGAGATATTCGGAAAATCATCCTATTGAAAAAGCCAAAGCACTTAAGTACAGCCAGGTTGTTATCTGCAGGAAGTGTACACCTTATCAGCTGTTAAAAATCAGTCACTGGGATAATCTCCTCAGGGAAGTGGTGCACTCCCCAAGCCTAGACACTTGAGATTCAGTTGGATAGGATGCTGAGACATCTTCTCTGGACTGTGCTTTTGCCAAGAAAGTTTGGACCAGATGATCCTGAAGCTCCCCTTCCAACTATGACTTGTTAGCCCTAACTAGAAGATTTGAGAACAGTCTTGGAGTGCCAAACTGAGGCTGATTGTGTTCAGAGTTTGCAAGATCACAGTTTAGGGGTTTACATGGGAATGGGAGTAGCACAACTGTAATGAGAATAGGTTAATAGAGCTTCTTCCAGTGTCAGTCCTAAAAGTACTAACCTGTGTTATTTTTATAACTGGTCAAGGCTGTATGCAGTGCTTTAAGCATGCCTGCAGTAGTCCTCTGTATATAAGTCAGGATGGAACTAAAACCAACTCAGTGAGTCCTTAGAATAAACAGAATATTAAGCATGACTTTCAGTGGCAGTACTTAAGTTTTCATTAGTAAAAAACTGAAAGTGTATAGTGAAATATGTATAGTTTATGGAACATGAGAGAACAGAAAACAGAATTAAATGTCATGAAACCATTTTGAAATTATTCTTTTTCTGTAAATGACCCTGGATCACCTAAGCAAATACTTGTGTCTTGGGGGAGGGAGGGCAGGGGGTAATGAAACTAGCTTTGAGAGCTGCTGTCTGTGCTTTGAAAAGGAGCCAAATAGCAAGAAACACCATTATTCTTGGAACTCACTAAGAAAAATTATTACCCTCTACTACATCCAAAACAGGCTAGAATCTAAGCTGTGAAATCTGGACTAAAATGCCTGTATCATTTTTGTGGAATCTTCTAAAGAGGATGTTGCTATTACAATGTATGGACCTGTAATTCACAGGTTATAGTCCTAACACAGTTTCAGACATAGTGGGTGAGCTGGCTTCTCTTTGTAGTTACTGGGAGGTTAGATCTGTATCTCAGGAGTTGATGCATGTATTTATGTGTTTAAGCTGCTTCTTCCTCCCCTAGTTTTCCGGTGGTTCTTCTTGGCCTGTGAAAAAAGAAATGTGGCTTTTAAAATACAAATTAAGAACTTAAAAGTAATTGCCAAGTACAGCAAATGTTCTGATCCTGCAAACCACCATCTCTCTACATTTGAACCTGTTTCCCCCTTCTAATATTAAAGGCCCTGTTTCTGGTGTATTGTTCTTAGATTTAATGGTATATCGGCCACAGAGTACAACAGTTTCTGAAGACTGACACACTATTCTGCTTGCTGTGCCCATTGTCATAAGATACATCTCTGAAGTTTGGATTTGTCTCGATTGGCAAAATAAGATGAATCAAACACTTCAGCTACTTAAGAAGTGCTCAGGATAGTAGCTAAATTCTGGGGTGACATTACACTGAAAGAAATATTTAAATAACAGCTCAATTGCTATGTTAATTGCGTTTTTGTTTATTGGTTCTTGCTTTTGTTTTGTTGCTCCTTGGTCATTCTGTTCAGAATAAAGAGATAGTAATTCCTTAAAAGGCATTTTTGAAGGACTGCATTTTTTGAGTTAGAAAAGAATCTCAGTTTTGTAAAACTAAGAATTATTAAAAAGAAAAGTTGTCCAAACTTTGTTCCTGAGTTTCTTGGTGCTGAGAAAGTTAGCTCTGCTTTTGTTCTTTGCTCATCTTATTTTCAAACAAAAGCTGCATCTGATGACATTCATAGCAGTAATATTTCAAGGGCATTTAATTAAAGGGAATGAATCACCCTGAAGACTAATTGCTCACAGAGCTCTTTTGCAACCCGGTGGTAGATGAAATGTGCCATGTTGGTAAAAAGTTGTAACACTTAGAAGCATTAATGAGGGCAGTCTCCTATACAAAGTACTCCAGGTTTGTATTTGTATAGCCTGTATTGAATGCTAAAGGTACTCTGGGTAAGATTTTCAAAGTTGTCTGGGGATTTGGATTCCCAGAATAGCTACTGAAATGTGATTAATAGATTTGAAATGAGCTGGTAAATAGTTCCAAATCCTTTATTGTTAATATGGCTATTAAGAGAGAAAGCATATGAGAATGCTCTGGCCTGAGCTATATATGCTTTTCATGAAGCATTTTAATGAACAATTTGGCTTTAAGTGTTTTCCCATCTTCTGGGAAGCTACTATAAAAATGTGTGCCCATGAATGTTTTATTTTTGGCATTAGGATATATGTATATAGTTCTGATAATGTGTTGGATGAAGGAAACATTCATGTAAGAGGAAGAGTGTTGGTGGATATAATTTGTACTGAGGGGTGGTTCTTTTCTGTAAGTCACACTCTTGGTTGTCAGTAACTAGAAAGATGGGAGGAATTTTGCATCTAAAGCAAATGTACTTCCTGCTTGGATGGCTTCAGTTCATTTGACTGGAATTTGTAAAGGTTATTTGTTGTGCAGTTAGTTCAGGGATGGAGGGATAGAGCAGTAATATGCTGTTGTTCCTGTCAGCCATGTATTGATTTTAGTTATATCCACAGAATTTAAGTAGGGCAAAGTGGCCTGTTCCTTTTCTGGACTTAAGGTCCATCAAAGAATTTTTGATTTTTCTATACAATATCTAGGGCTGCTGAATTAGAAGCCAGCCCAGGCAGAGTACCACAATGTTAATGCCTTTGTTTGCTAGGGGCTGCCAAGGAAGAGAACTGCATGCAGAAGTGGGAAGGTGTATTTGGTATTTGTAGTCCTTCTTGTTCAAATACTTGATTAGTAGTAGGTTTTCATCTCTGTAGCAGGCACAAGTGGAAAACTTCACATTTCCAGTTCCTTGCTAATGGATACTCGACTGCTACTGCTGAAAGTAACTGTCCTCTGTTCAGAGAACTTACTGAGCTTTTTTTATCTATCCTGATTTAGGTGCACAGAGGTAGGGTGTGTGTAGACCACTGTACTTCCTTTTAGGTTAGGGAAGGTTAATCCAAGATCATTCTGGAGCTCTCTCTGGGCTGAACAAGCCCTGATTACTCAGCCTCTCTTCAAAGGGCAAGTGCTCCAGTCACGAACCATCTTGGTGGCTGTCTGAAGGATTTGCTCCAGTCAGTTAATGTGTTTGTTGTACTGGGGGGAGAAGGAGGTCCCCAAACTGCATGCAGTATTCTAGATGTGGTTCAACAAATGATGAGTAAATGGTAATAATCACTTCTTTTGATTCTTTTGCAATGGTTCTATTAACATAGGCCACTGTTAGTGTTCAATGCCATGGCACACTGTTGGCTCATGTTCACCTTGCTGCTGTAGGAGTCTTCAGCTTCCCTGCTGTGCTCCCTTCCAGGATGTTTGCCATGATCATTGCATAGTTTACTTTGTGTCTGTGGGGCAAAGAAAAAAACAAAACGAAACTGACCAAAAATGAAGAGTGAGAAATTTCAGTAGACTTGAGGCTGGGGTAAATCCTGCCAAATCCCACAGCGTTTACGTGTGTTGAAAGTGTTGTGCTCCTTGATCCATTATTTAGAAGTATTGCACTTTATTCAGTTGTGTTGTTGGGGATGAGTGTGTGGTTTGGCATTGCAGTAAGTAGGAATAGTGTTTCCCAACATGATCATAGGTCACAATGAGATCTGGGATCTGGTTCTGCATCAGTGTCTGATGTCTATGGCCAATTCCACTTCTGATAGCCAGAGCCCAGGGGGCTCCTAATGTTATCTTAGCATCTCACTGTGCTGACAGAATTTGAGATTTTATGTGTTTGCGACACATTTTACTGTCAAGCACATGATCACGTGTTGAAGAAGCTGGTTAACAATATCATATCTAGCCAATGAACGTACGTACCTTTCTTGAGCTTCATGGACAAGTAGGCCTTCACTTCTGCCTCCTAATATCTTCTTGTGCAGTTGCCTAGTCACAATATATCTGAGACATGTTTTACTAGACTTGAATATTTTCAGTACTTGCATTATGACTCATTACACCCACTACATTATTAAAAAGACAGAAACATTCAGATATCATAAAAGCACTGTGATGACTTGTTTAACAAGCATGTTAAATGATCAGTCCAGTTGAAAGGATATCTGGATGGAAGACAGAAATGAACCTAAACTATTTCATTTCACAGCTCCTTGTCCGTGGCACTCCCATCTGAAACCATGTCCCCTATTTTGAATTAGGGTCTCTGGGACTGTTTGATGAACACATATGCAGATGTGTAAAAGCTGTGCCCCTGACAGGTAGTTAACATCTAATGGGAGGAAGAGGTCAGTAGGAAGTATTTTTTCTATTGAAATTGTTCAGCACTACCTGCTTCCCTAACAATAAGGAAAGAGACAGTATTAAGCTAGGTTATGCTCTAGAAGAAGGGCAATCTCCACCACCACTTTGTAAGAGATGAGAGGAACTGGTGAGGTTCTGCTCATTCTGCACCTTAATCAACCTCAGACCTAGAGGAAAAGTGCCGTCAAGAGTCAGTGTGCATGTGAGCATCTGAGCTCTGTTTAGTGGCTTTGCACATTGCTGTGATCATGTGCATGATTTCTAATGAAATCATATATTCTTTTTCCTGTCCCATTTCACAATTACTTTGAAAGACAATGTGTAAGAACCATCTCTTCTGTGCTGTTGGCAACATGGAGATGTATTTGCATAGCATTTTGAGTGCAAAACACTGCATATCAAAACCCAATATAAATCTCAGACTGAAAATAGAGATATCAATACGGTAAATAAACAGTATATATGAAACACTCATGTACCACCATACTTCAAAGTTGTACGAGGTTCTCTTTGGCAAGAAAACAAACTAACACTTCATGTTTCTTCTCTCACTAATAGCCTCAGTCTTATGAAATGCCAGCTTGTGTTTTTTCTCTTAAGTGGTGGTCCAATAATTTCAAAACAGATGGCAAAAGTCAATCTTGGTGTTTGAGTCATTACTTTGCTTAATATGTGACTGTGATTAGAGTAAGTATTGCTTGTAAGAAATAAGTTGATTGATATGGCTGGGTGTTTGTTTTGTGGATGTTACAATCTGTAAATTACTCTTTGCTTGAAAGTGCTTGTAGAATTCTTTTGAGTTTGCCATCTGCACTTTGTAATTTACTGTGTTACTTATTTATAAAAGCCAAGTGGTATTATTGTTGGTTTCTGAGCTTTTTTTGTTATTTTGGTTGGGTTTTTTTGTTGTTGTTTGTTTTGTTTTTTAAATAACCATCAGAATTGAATTGAACTGCATTCTAATAATCTTTTAAAGGTTTCGTGAACATAAACAGTGCCATTTAAAGTTATCCTGAGCATGTGTTTACATGCCTTTTTGTGTCTATGTGGTGCTGTGGGGGAACGAGAGCTCTGCACTGCAGAAGGTGAAAGGCAATGCATCTCAGCAATGTTGGTGTGAATATGTGGCTGCAGATGATTGATCAGGGATGGGGGCATTTGGTGGGATGGAATTAGAGAAGAGCAGAAGCGTCTGATTAATAGCATTGACTGTGAACTGGTAAGTTCTTAGAGACTGATACTCATGTCTTGGAGGGGCCCACCCTGAAAACATTGCCTAGCTTTGACCTGCTTCCAACCAACTGGGAAACAGCCAGGTTGTGCAGTGGAATTAATAAAACATGCAAAGACTGTATTAGCATAATTTAAACATGTCCTAAGCATATCATCACCAAGGTTTAATTGAGGGCTACCCATAATCCAGATTTTTAAATCTGATCCTAGTTACTGCAATAGCTTAGTTCAGTTTCCACTGAAGTGAGTTGGTGTTTTGATACTGAGAAGCCATTGTTCTTAAGTTGTCAAACCTGGACACTTTAATGAATAATTTATGACTTTCAGTGCCTCATGCACCAGAAACTGTTCTGGTACTGTTCCTTTTCCCAGTTTTAGGAATAGCTGTAATCTGAGAGAGTGCCTTTCTATCTCACGGAATTTATTATCTGGGATATTAATGACATAATTGAGGGAAATAAGTTCCTTCAGAAGAAGAGGACTGAATAGTTGTGCATGCATGCTATTTAAAAGGCTTAAAGACTGTATTATTTGCCAGATCACTAAGTGTGTCCCACCTGACGCAGGAAGAAAAGCTCTTTGGAAGCGCTAAGCTTCCAGGGAAGCTTTGGAAGCACTAAGCTTGCCTTAGTGTGGCTTTAGTGCATCTTCCATGCTCACTATCTTCCCAAACACTGTCACACTGCCTGCAGGCTTTTGCAATATGAAGCAAATGGATTTAGGAGAATATCATGCTCCTGGCTACTTTGAGGACCAGTATTTAGAAAAAGCATGGATAGGAACAGCTGTGGGAACTGTTATGAAACTCAGTGGAACACATGAAACCCTGACCAAGAATGATGAAGTTCTGGGCTGAAATTTGCTCAACTTGCCATGGCACTTTTCCTGATACTGAAATGTTTCTGTTTATAGAGCTGTTAAATCTAGCACTGCTACTTGCCCTCTAATTCTCTGAAAGTATTTAATGACATTGTTTTTTCGGTAGGGTTCATAGAACATTCTGCTTTAAACAGGAGAAAGAAACAATGTATTAAAACCAAACAAAACTTAAGTCATCTTCCTAACTCTCTTTATTGACTGCTGCAGGCTTATTCCTACAAACAAAACCTTTTGAGGTATATATCTAAAATAAACCTCTTTCACATATTTTTAAAAGCTGGCATTGAATATTATTAGCAAAAGTAGCTGGGTAGATTAATATGTACATGTAATGGTTTCAAATAAATGAAGATATTGCATGCAGAAACCAAAGTCAATCAGTGTAATTTTGTAATGAGAATAAGGGGAGCACAGCAAAAGCAGACAGTTTTTACTTCACAACAATTTGATGTTGACTGCACATGCCCACAAATTTTTGTGTGCTGTTAGGGATATAAATTCCAATGCTCAGCTTGCAGTTACTGAATATGAAGCTATGACAGATTGCAGGTCATTTGCAGGCTCTTGATAATGCAATGTGATTTGAAACCGCTTGTCCCACTGTAAAAGAAAAGTCAGGTGCCTTCTATGTGCTATGGACAAAAACATAGCCAGGTGCTTGTGAGGAAGCCTGTCACATTTGCTTGTGTGGAAAGTATTTTGAAGTACCTCACTTGAAACAGAGTTAAAATATACACAGTGCTATTATAAAAGAAACAAAAATGATTAAGTGTTCACAGCTGAAAGTAATTTCAACTCTGAGAATGCATCAGATTCAGGATCATATTCATATATGAGAGAATTAATAGATTCTTGAATCTTCTGTCATTCTAGATACAGAACCATCCTGACATTTTTGGACATCCTGTGTGTGCTATTGGGATTAGTCACTTCAGCTAAAGGGCACTGGAAAATATTCTGTGGTTTTTATTAATTTATCTAGTAGACACAGGTGCACAAATACTTGGTTTTGCTAGATAATGAATCACATATTGGTTAGAGAAGGCTGGTGTCAATCTCTACCTCCAGAACATATATCCTGAAAAGTCTCCCATGATGCTTAGATTGGTAGGTATCTAGTGAAGGGCGGTGGTGAGAAATTAGTGCTGGTAGCAAAGACTTGGGTTGGGATTAATGCTGCCCGTGACTAAGCAGCTGCACTCCCAGATAGAATGCCACAGCCTTGGTAGGCACAGCGGAAGGCACCACTCTCAGGCTTGTGTCAGCTCTCGCTTTCAAGTTTCTATGTGTACATGTTTTTCTGTACTCTTCATCAAGGATCCAGCTCAGCTCCCCTGAAATGCAATGGCAAAATCCATGCAACTCCCTTGGGTGCCCTGCTGATTTGAACCACACTGTTCATCTGGTAACAGTAAGTGACAAGCTGGTGGCTTAGAGCTCCACTGACTGTGACTGCAGAGCAGAAGGCGTATGGATTTGTGTGTGTGGTGTGTGTGAAATTGGGCATCCAGACTGTGAAATGCTGTCAATTGGCAGCAGAGCAAACACAAAGAGGTTTTGTTGTTTTCTCTTCTCTAGAGAAGCTTGTTGTGATCAATATATAATCTCTGTGAGAAGAAAGCAAAAGATCCAACGTTCCTTTTATATATATGTGTATGTATATATATGTGGACACATGTGTATATATTTTTCGTTAGTAACATTTAGATATTTTTCCTGAGCATAATTGAACCTAAGTTGGATGATATAAAAAAGTCAATAAACATCAATAACATAATTTATCACACAACAGTCCTCACTTAAATGTTTTTAGTTTTCCCTTCAGTGTCTGAAAATGAACACATGAATGCTGAAGGGGAAAGAGATGGACATGTGAAAAAAGAAATAACTAACCCATCACGCATAATCATTCTTAGTATATTGAAGTCCTCAGCCTCGGGGTTTAAGGAGCTGGGAGCGAGGCAGGGCTGGGTGCAGCAGCAGAGACCATGCTCAGCTGATGGATATGTTATGATATGTTATGATGGATATGTTATGCAGCTCGATGCGTACTACAACCTGGGAAGTTGTAGCAGCTGGATCTGGGCATCAGACCTGCTTTGATACGTGCCAGCTTCTCAGAACTCACACTCTTATCCTTGTTTGCCAACTCGGCAGGGATATCCGTGGATAAGCAGACCTGGAAGCGGCACTGCTGTTTTACCTCTAGAGGGACCACCAGGACCAGAGATGAAGCCTGGCACCCGCGGGCCAGCAGCTCGGCTCGCCCCTTTGCCTTCCGTACCTGCCCTGCCCGAGGACAAGAGAGCCCCAGGCGTCACCACGTCAATAATGAAATCCTGAGGGGAGAGGAACCGCGGGAAGCAAAATTGCGGCAGGAATGACACTGGCAAGGTGCACTGTTCATTTGGTCTCTCTGTCTCTGCATTAAGTAGTTGTGCTGTGAAAATTCTGCTTGGATGAGTTAGGGTAGAAAACATACCACTTTTATGAAAAATGAGAAATCACTCACTGGCTTCTTGTTCAGAATAGATCGAGATGAACATGTTTTCCTTGTTACCGTCTCCCCAAACTAGTCTGAACTTGCTCTTCAGCATGGGTATGCTCTTTCAAGCAAAATTCTGCATGATTTCCTCCTACTCTTTGCATAATGTGTCTCTATGATCTTTGTTGTATTTACTTTTGATAACTACTTACACTGAAATGCTTTGACTGCTTTTTCAGCTTTTTGATCTTAAACGTCTATAAATGGGGGAAAAAAAGCTTTAGGTATACAAGAGGAGGTATATAGATATATAGAAAACACCCATGTGAAAACACTGTGTAGCCAGTTAAAATATTAAGTTGAATGAAATTTATAATAAGCAGAGTAATTTCTCTTCATCTCAGAGCTCCAGGTTGTGGTTGGATGACCACTCAATGCATATTTTTTTAATAATGTTACTCTGGCCTGACTGCTGACGTAGCTATGTTCTAGCTAAGATGACCTGGTGTTGAATTTACTGATATTTGGAGAGTTGAAACATCTGATTGCTCTTCATAAAGTATGTAACTTTCTTTAATTTTACACTGAAATATGTATCTGTGTTAAGGCACCTTTCCTGTCCGACCGTCCAGGAGCCACTGTGTCAGTCGCACCGAGTCCCCTTGGCATCAGGCGGCTCCAGTGAGCCCATGGGTGCCCTGCCTGGCTCCCTGCACTCACCACACTCACGGCCAGATCAGATTGCCTTATCGGCTCAACCCCACCTTTCCTAGAGCAGAGTCTCAGACCTCTGGATCCTTAAAATAATCTTGGCTTAACAACGGAATAACAGCTCGAGACTGAGCTTCCAAGAACAACCCCTGGACAAAGAATGCCCTGGGGTTTCTATGTCCTTACAGTCTGTGCACCTCAAAGTCTGGGGCCATCGGCTCCTGCTGTACCGGAGTGTCCAGTCCCCTGCCGGAGCCACAGGTCCCCGCGCCCTTTGTTATGCAAAGGAGGGCAGCTCACGGCCTCTTCCCTTGGACTCCCACCACCAGAGCTCAACCTGCATCTTGCACACCCAGTTACCTGCCCCAAACCTGCTCCTCAACATCGGCCAGCCCTCAGGATAGTCTTGACTGTAGCCCCTCTGCACAAGACTGGAAAAGATTGAAGGACAGTTTGGGAAAAAATGGAAGAAAACTTTACAGTTCTACACCAGCTCTCAGGTACAAACTCTTGAAAAAACTGAAGGGTGACCTGGTTATTAAGGTGTTAAACTGGTACATTGATGGTTTGGATTTACATGTTAGCTTTGCAAGATACCATTTATCTGACTATGGGTGGGTTATTTAATCTCTCTGAGGCTCCATTTGCCATCACCGCAATGAAATTGTCGAATGTTTTGTAGGCTCTGAGCACCGCTAAGCCTTGAGCTGGTGTAACAGTGTGGGCATTGCAGAGCTCACTGGTCAGCCCTGGTCTGCTCTGCATGCTTCTGCTGTGCTTCCAAAGGAGAACTGAAAGACAGGAGGGAAGATGTCTTTCTGGCATGTGTTTATTCCCATCTCCCCTCACTGGATGTCTAACTTTGCAGTGCAACACCCTAAGCAAGTAGGCAGCTGACTGCAGGGAACTGAGAACCGCTTGGTGGTTGCAAAACAGATAATCAGAAACAAACCAACTGGAAATTCAGGAGACTTCCCAGCTGTAGATTTTGGTGTGTAAGAGACAAGGACCAATAGCTGCCCCAGCATCTGTGGGTTTAGATAATGAAGTTCAGGTGTTTTCACTGGCTTGGCTAACATCCCTGGAAAAATCCTCCCTTGAGGGGACCTTTTAGGTTAAAGAGCTGTTTCTGTCTGGGGCTTGATCGGCCACTTAGCTCTTCTCCAGCAGAAAAGGGCAAAGAGGGAGAGGGGAAACTGTTACATGAAGTAAGGGGATGGCTGTGGTTGCAGGAGAGAGTTGGCATAACTATTGCTTTGCCTACTTCAATATTCTTATTTGAGCAATAAACTGAACCCTGCAAGATAGAATTGCATCCAGACCAGCCACAGTGGCAGTTTTTTGAGAGGAGAACCAGGCAAGCAGTACAGGTACTGAAACCTGTTTCAGAGTGATAACAGTAGTTATTCAGTACTAAAGAAAACTGGACTTCTTCATCCCTTCTTTCTCCAATCACCTTGTTTAACAGCCATCTTCTATTTCTATGGATCTTAGTTAATAAAAAGGCAGTTTTGTCTCTTTTGCTCTTTGTGCTTATTGGAGTTCTTTTAGCTATCATGATCATGAAGCACCTGCTTTTCTTCAAGGCAGGAGCTGGAGATCACAAACTCTGTTCCATAATTTTTGGGGGATGGTAGGACGATTTTAGACAATCCTCTAAGACCAGGAGGTTTTAATCTGGAAGCAAAAAGAATTAAAATATTACACTTATATCTCTGTGTGTTTATCATAATTCACAAGATTTTAAAAATTTAACTGAAATAAAGACACAGGGAGAACTGAAAAAATATCCATCTGCTTTAGAAGTACACGACAGTAGCTGTCTGTCTGCAATAAACCTCTTTCAATTGATAGGGATTATTTAGCACAATTTTCTGTGTGTTCAGTAAATGAGAAGAAAAAGGCCATAACACTCAAGAAGAATGTAGTAGGTGCACAGGTCAGTGAAGCGTGATTGAAGTGTTGTTTTTTTTCTAATAGTGAACTCAGATTATAGGATGAAATACAAAGACTCTGGAAACCCAAGTGCAAAGCTTCCTTGCACTTCAGAAAATCTTGTTATTGAAGCATGTTAATAGCTCCATTTGTAGCCCATTTCATAGAGTGCTCATTTTTATGGCTTTTCACAAAATGATATTAACATTTCCATCATTATTTTCTTTCAGTGATTGACTTTCATCTCCCTCAGTACTGGCAGCCTTACATTCATAGTTCCATAGTTCTTGCTGTCTCTCTTCATCTACAAATCATGCTCTACATGCAGCAATAAACTGGTCTGCGGTCAGTTAATCCATAGTATTTCTACTGAATCTCAGGGGAAAAGGTTGTTTGTCCCCTGCACACCAGTTTGGAGGGAGCCTCCCCTTTCCCACTCCCAGCTTGCCTCACTCAGACTGACAGATGCCTTTGAAAAGAATCTGGTCAACAGTCCTCTCTTCTGACAACACGTTTTGCAGCACTGCAAAGCCCACAAAGAGTAGGAGGTTTCACAAAAGAATCTCTCTTATTTTGTTTCCCATTCATTTGAACTGTAGTATTGAATTGCCTGAAATAGTCTTGCAAGGCAACTGAAAGAGAAGGAACTGCACTTAAAGAAATGGGCTCTTGTGTCAGAGCACAGGTCTGTTCTTGACCCTCTGGATATGTGTGTTATTCATGGGGCAGAGAAATGCTCATATTTTCTGGTTGGTGTAGCTGTATATCCCATTCGTCAAGAATGGCTAGCAAGTTTTAAGCTGGCCAAATCTCCCTTTTGACTTTCTTTTTTTAGGAGAAATTGTTCCACAGAATAGTGGCCGCCCTGCTGGTCGGTCTTGCTGTTTCCACCAGTAACTGATGACACTTGTCTTTTCTACATGGCTGGGTGGTTACTGTTGCTTTCCAGCAATCAGTGTCATTATGGAATGAGTTTTGTTTTCCAGGAAACCTTTGAAATCGGTTCATTCCTTCTGTGAAATAACCAGCTCTTACTTTAATTTCTTCAGACCATAATGCCCAAGGGACTTCTTTGTGCAAGCATCTATAGTTCTCCCCCTGCTCAACTGTAAGAATCATCTCCAGGTTTTCTTTCTTGCAAACAGCCTCACTCTTTCCCCATGCTACCTTTTTATCTTCCTACATCTCTCTTGTAGTCAGGGTATTGCAGGTTGTCACTCTCTGGAGAAGACAGTGGGGACGAAGGTGATTGGTTTTTGTTTTTTTTCTGGTGCCATCCTGTTCTTGCATCCTGTAGATAGAGAGTAACCAAACATCAGGAAGCAGTTCCATAGCAACCATGCTATTTTTTTGTCTCTCTTTTGAAGACTATGCAGAAAAAAAGTATCAGGAACATTGCAGAGCCAGCCCTGTTGTAATGGCTTTGCTTTTCTCTCTGAGTGCTCCTTGGGTATTTCTTCTGTTTTTAATCTCTCAGTCATCTTGCTATATAAAACAGTCTTTCACCTCTCCTACCTTCAGCAGATCCTTGGAAAAATCCTGACAGCATTACTGTGCGTTTTCTCCTGAGACGACTTCTGGGACCTGTGGTTATCCATTATTTCAGCTATTTTTAAACAAAGGGACATTATACTCATTTAGCTGAGAGCAATGTGGGTATCACAACCAGCTTCAGAAAGGTGTTGCAACTCCATTGTTGGCAGCACAACAAAACAGAATGGATGTTAGGTATGCCAAAATAACCTGTTCTACTGCCCTACAGGTCTGAAGTCTTTATTATCATGCACTGAATTTATTACTGGTATTGCTGAATATGCAACTCATGCAAGCTTTTACATTCATGAGTCAGCTTCAACACTCTTGGAAGCTTCTGCAAAATTATGTTCTAAATCAGTTATACTCTCACAACATATGATTTCTCATTGCTGCTGTGAAGGAAAAATATGTAGGCACTTTGGATTGCTCTGAATTTTATTTGCTTTCATATTTAATATTATAGTCTTGTAATTTTTCAGGCAGCATGCTCAGACAATTTTTATTTTTTTTATTTCCTTGTTACACAACACTACATAGAGGTTAATTTTCCCACAGCGATTTCTGAGCTTTTAAAAGCCAAAATCACTGCTCAGAAGAACTGTTTTATATTGATCTTCCATCTTGAGTGCTTCTGTTGCTCTGCACTGGATACACAGACCTCTTTAGAAGGATCAGGGAATCCTTAATGAATGCAGGTTTTTGTTTCACTTATTTTTCCTATACATCAGCGTGCTTCTGGTGACTTTTTTGTTTGTTTGGTTTTATGTTCATTTTTTGTTTGTCTATTTTTGTTTGTTTTTAATTTTGTGTACAAGTACCAAAGCACCTTGAAAACTTGGTTCCCCCATCCAAGGTAAGAAAACCTGTTACTGCTGTGGAGATATCACTCCACATTATATGGGATGAGGTTTCCTATTATTAATCCTTCAAAGAATATATAATAAAAATAATTTATTTTTTGAACAGGGCTGACTTTACCTTCTTGGGTAAAGAATGACATGAACCTTCCCCTCACAGGTTGTAGTGTAACAACGCTTTTAGCCTTCCAAAAAGATCCTTACCCCCTCTGCATCTGAAGCTGGAAGCAACCTCAGCCTGGCCACCCCATATGTCACTTCGCCATCTTCAGATCCCTTTTTCTTCTTTCCCTGCAGGGATGTTACAAGAATTAGCATACTTACCTCAACTATTCCTTGGGTGATCCATGTTCAGAGTTGAATGTGGCAAGTCTCAAACACTTGATATGCCTACTGCCGGTGTACTGTATTTTCTTAGTGTCTTCCTTTCCTTCTGCTCTTCCTGTCCTGTGAAACCAGAGAAGGAAGCAAGACTGAATTCTAGAGAACTTAGCTGGCAGATTGAAAAATGCAGCATAGACTGCTCCAGAGGGAAGGAAAAATGGTTCTCATAGTTTTGAAACAGGTTAAGAGGAATGGAAAATATCAGTATTGGCCAGCCTGCAGAGGTGCCTTGTCTTGTCTTGAGGATATGTAAGGCTGAGAGCTATCTGTTTGAGACTGAATCATACTGGCAGCTCAAAAATCCACTGCTATGAGCAATGGTTTGTTTGTGGTAATTATATTCCTGTAATCCTGAATTTTCACTGCCTTTCACTTTCTAGCATGCTGCTTTTGGCTGGAATAGAGTCAATTTTCTTCACAGTGGCTGCTATGGGGCTGTGTTTTGCATTTGTGCTGAAAACAGTGTTGATGATACAGAGACATTTTTGTTACTGCTGAGCAGAGCTTACATGGTGTGTTCCACCCCTGACCCCACTCTGCCAGTGAGGAGGCTGGGAATGCACACGGATTTGGAAGGGAACACAGCTGTGACACCCGACCCCAACTGACCACAGGGATATTCCATACCTTATAACCTCATGCTCAATGTATAATCTGAGGCAAAGAAAGAGGAAGGAGGAGAACATTCAGAGTGATGATGTTTGTCACCATTCTGTGTAATGTAGCCCTGCTTTCCTGGGGATGGCTGAACACCTGCCTGTCCATGGGAAGTGGGGAATAAATTCCTTGGTTTTCCTTGATTTCTTGTGAGCACAGGTTTTGCTTTCCATATTAAACTGTCTTTACTCTTCCCCTTCTGATTCCCCTATCCCACTGGTGTGGGAGTGAGTGAGCAGCTGTGTAGGGCTTGGCTGCTGCCTGGGATTAAAGCATGACAGTTGTTAACACTGGTGCATTCATCTCCATCAACATTTTAAAATTCCTTTATACTCTTTATACTTGCCCTGGATTAATAAACCAAGCAACAAATATACCAGCTGAGGAACAATAAAAACTGAAATGCTGCACATTTTATTTCAGCCTGCACATCATATGATAATATGGTTCTGGTTTATTATTTGTGTTTTCAACTTATTTCCATGTTTATATATTAGGTATGTGATTTTTCTTTTATTGATACCTGCATGAAACTATGTCTGAAATACATGTAATGGCAATCATATATAAGCACACTCTTCTTCTTACTGTCCTCTCTTCAGTGAACTGTGAGGTCTGAAGACTATGTGGGACTGCTTTTCTTTACTTTTTTCCCCCATCCTTTTTTTTTTTTTCTTCAATAACAGTAGAACAAATGTTAACAGCAGAAACTTTAGACTCAATTCAGGTGCTTGAAAGAACTTTGGGATACAAGAGGAGTTTCTTTGATGATGTAAAGTCACTGGCACAGGATCATTGGCAGGTATGTTTGGGTAAGTGTGTCCAGAATGATACTTCACCTAAGGGATTACCAGCTCTTGGACTTGCCTTTTCCAGTTGCATAGAAATGATTCCATATTAAAGAACTGCAGGTAGTTCATCATGGATGCAGCTCAGAGTCTGGGCCTATAAATCTAATCATACTAATCACATAATCTGATAAATGTCCTCGCTGGAAGTACAGGAGAATTCTGAGTGTACGAGAAGAGTTGGAATCCTTTTAAAACCTAATTGTCTCATATGCACTATTATTTTAATGTATGATATAGCCAACAACTGGACAGGACAGGTAGTGTGTAGGTCACCTCTTCATATCAGTTTAGCCCTGTCAGGAAAGGGAAAGAAGGTCATTAATCCTTGACTGTATTTATGTGCATAGTACCCCATAATAATTATGGAAGCCCACTCACTGTTATTCTAACATTGCTAATTGGGAGTTCAGCAGATGTATCTGTATCCTCTGAGGTCCAGCTGGTATCCAATTTCCAGCACAGTTTGCTGGGAAGCATGAAGGTCAAGTAACTTCCCCAAGGTTACACGGTAAGTGGCTCAGCTGGGATTAGAACCCAAATTGGCCTTGCTCCTAATCTTTTGCCTTATTAATCACTGTAGTCTCTTTCTGCAAATACCTAACAGGTTCATATTTGTAGTTTCACAAACACAATGTATTCGGCAAACTCCCTTAATTTGGGGGAATAGATTTCATGGGAAGGGAAATAATGAAATAGCATTAGCAAAGCTAACACATAACTGTAATGTAAAATAATTAGGACTGGATTTTGCTTATGGGAGATACTATTTTAATGGTAATGTACTTTTCCTCTTGATCTCTTATGTCTTAAAACTATGCATATTTGGCCACTCTCCCTTATCAACTCTCAACGCATTTGCTATCAAGAAGCATGAAATTTTTGGACTCTGTATTTACCTTTATTATAACTAAAAGAAATTGGCTGACTGGAAATGCAGAAACAGTAACAAAGTGTCTGTCAGGTGGATTATTTGTCCTTTTGTAAAACTGTGATACAAATACTGCCGTAATTGTGAGACAACGTTTTTATAATGTAGTTATTTTACTCACCTCTTTTGTGAGGAAAACCAGCAACAAAGTTTTTAGTTAGGATGAGGAAAACCTCTGATTTTCTGTACCTGAAACCGAAAACCATGGTAAGCATTATGAAGCATGAAAGAGTTTTGTAGTGCCAGCTTGTTTTAGTTAACAGGCTTAGTTTCTCCAATACAAAGACACTTCATTACAAAACAACAAACATGTTCACACTAGTAGTCTGCCCTGTTTCTGTAAATAGAAGTGGGTACAAAGTTTGGAGAACTGCTTGGAAAGCCTCGTGGGGCACAGAACTAAAATACTGGCCAACATCTCTCACATGAATTAAGGAGCCAGAAAAACAAAAATGTCTTTATTTAGCTTGTTACTAAACTATGTCAACATAGTGTAACTGATCTCCTGCCATTAGGCTGTGAAATCCAAAACCATGGGGCACAATTAAAAGACAACCTGGCACCTGCTGTCTCCTGTACACCTTTTGAAATAGCTAGAAAGAGAACATGCATCTTATCAAGGGACTAAGGATTGTATATGAAGGGTTATCCACGGTAGATTCCTACTTCAGACTTAGTCTAGTGCTGTATGGCCTGGATTCCTACAGTCTCCTACATCTCTATCTCCACTCTTCAAAAGTTACAACTCAGCAAAGGTTCCAAAGATGAATGAATATGGAAGTGGGACTCATTTGCACTGTGATTACAGAAGATTAAATGCAATTGCATAGTTGTGGGACTATGCAGAGAAACGCTGTTGTGCTGCTGCCTTTATCAGACCTGGAGTGCAGTAGATTAGCCAAAGATTCAAGATGAAAGGTGACACAAAATTTAAGAATTGTTGACTATATTCAAGCAACAGATTATTAGATTTTAGTCTATGATTAATCCTTTTTAAAAGCCATTTGGAACCTTGCAGGCAGCCACTGAAAGATCAAAATTGGATAAAACTGGAGATACTTCTCGCAATGTCTAACTTAACACCATGATGAGACGTTTTCAGAGCAACTTCTGGAAGATCCAGTTAAAATATCACATGTGGTGATATAGCAAAGGTACAAACAAGTAAAAAGGTACCTGAGGAAAAAAAAGGAATGCAGTCTCCTATTAGATTCACCAGTGGTACAGATTCATTAGGAGAGGTTTATCAGCAGTGACTGGAATGGAAGTTATTGTTCAAGCAGCAGAGAGGAAACAAGTTGTGTTCTGTTCCACATGAAGACATCTCTGTGATTCCCTGAGAGTTCAACAGGAAGCAAATTTTCATAGCTGAATGTTGTTTACTTCTCCATTTGATTTTGGTGTGAAGTGTATATATGTATTGCAGCTTGAAATGCAGGAAGTTCTGTTAACATTCAGGGGGAAGATATGTTGTTGGAGAAATGTCACACAGTTCTTGAAAAAGAAACGCAAGAATTTCCAAATTGCTATCAAAGAATTTACAAAGCTGTTGATCTGTTGAGAAAAAATAAATTAATCATATAAATAACTAATTCTTTAGGACCCTCATGAATGTACACCTTCAGTCCAACTGATGGATACACTGAGGCAGAGAGGGTAAACTACCTGAGCTGGAGTGAGTAGGTATGGACATAGGTGCCTAGATAATAAAAACTCAAGAGAAAGCTCTGCTAACAGATTCTCATAACTATTAGAAATGAAGAAATGGACAGAAGTTGCAGGGTTACAGAATATTTAATACCATGTCTTATGTTATGGTGTAGAACAACTTGGTGGTTTAGATATTTCAGTTTATCTGCACCTTCCAAAACGGAAATTAGCACCCGCCTTGCTAAAGAAAACCAGACCAGTACTCAGGATGTATTATGTAATGTTGCATCAGGACAGTATGTGAAACGGTGTGTGGTTTCTAGTTTTAATACCATGAGTCAAATCTTTCCCCATTTAGAGAAAGTTCATCTTCTTTTCTAAGCATTGTGTGCATTAACAGATCATTGCAGTTTGCTTTGATTCAAACTTCTCTGGGTTTGTCAGTCTCTCTTGTCTCATCTGGGCAATTGGGTTACAGCTTATTGCTTACATGTTGCTTCACTACTGATAAAAAGAGTGTTAGGATCATTAGCACTTGATGATGAAGAAGATGCTCATGTCACTCAAGACATCCTGCTAATCCAGCTGTCATTGAAAGCTGTAAAGCCAAGACATCTCTCACAGTCAGTTCCACCAACTCTTTCTTAGTCACCTGGCCATAACTAGTTTTCCAAAGGGTAATGGCCTCACCTCTGAGGCAACTTGTTGGTATAACCTGTCTCAATGTATGTGAGATGGGGCAGGGTGCCCTGGGAGGCTTAATGCCTTTTACTTGTAATTGTGCTCTAGATTTTTGCTCGAGTGTGAGTTTCTCTCTAAAATCCTGATCCAATTTTCTGCTTTCTAGACCTTGTCCTAGTTCCTCCTCCTACTGAGTGCTAGTTCCTAATCCTGCCCTTCGTCTGTTCAGCCTTTGTTCCTAGGTCTTTGCTCTTTCTTTTCCAACCCTAGTTTCTGCTTTAAGTTAGCTTGTCTGAACTTGTTTCATCTTGGATTGCTCATGGTCCTGAAGACACTTGCAAACATTGAGACTAAAATTACAAAGAACCAAATCTGATCTTCACTTAAACCATGCAAACTTTAGTTTTCACAAGTTTAAAACATTCTCCAAGGACAGTGACTTTAGTATAGTGTAATCAAGAAATAAGATATGTAGAAATTCCAGTTCTGGTGCCACAGCAAGCTACTCATGAAGGTGAATCATATCTTTTAGCAGATTATTAATAATTAAGTTACATGTGGTAAATAAATACAGTGATAAACTTTTTAAAAATTTTGTTTGCACATTTCCAAGAATGCCTCTTCCTTTTGCTGTCTGGCAACACTTCCCCATTCCCAAATTACAACCATAAAAGTCTCTTACTCATTTCACATATTGTGAAGGCAGAGGGATGCTTTCTCTACAAGTTTCCAAAGAAGACTCAGTAACTTCCTAAGAATTTCTCACACTTGTTCAACAGACCCTTTGTATGGAAGTGATCAGAAATTGTATTTGAAAAAGGTGTGCTGAGAATAAGTGCATGTAGGATATCCAGTTATAACAGGGCCTCTTAACTGGATGTGTCCATCTGGTGGGTGTATTAAAATAATTAACAGAGGGAACTGATGTACAGAGTCTATTTAGCAGAGCATCATCTGGCCCAAAGCAGATTCCAACAGAGGTGTAGAAAAGGAAGGCGAATGCTGCTATTTTCTGAGTTGAAAAGTTGGCAAACTTAGTGTCATCAACAAATTTTGGCATGGTGTAGGCTCTTTCCTGCAGAATTTTGAATTCGTGTTAGACTGAATGCTATAGTTGGTTTCATTTGAACCCTTATTCATGAAGTTTTAACAATTAATTATGGTTTAGATAGCTCCAAGACTGATTGTGCCAAGAAAATTAAATTGTTGACTTCTTTTACTGTTGCAATATCGGCATAGATGTGCAGGTAAAGATATAGTAAGAGTTCACAGATGTTCTGATATTAATAATGATAGCATTTGCTGTCATCGTTCATGCTCCTATATCTGTAAGATGATATATCTCAAAAAGAAAGCCTTACAGTTATGCCTTCCTGCTGTTTAAACCATGAAACAAAACTGGGCTGTTTAGCATAAGAAATAGAGTCAAAATTACAGTGACACGTCACTGACAATGACACATAGGCAACCAGACATTGCTAAATACCTCATTGCCAAAACCAAAAACAGTGTGACAGGAACCAGTTAAAAAGGCAATTTTCCTCTTTTCACAGTGTACTGATATTTCATTTTAGAGAAAGAAGCATGGAACTTCTTTTACAGCCATGAAAGCCATTATTCAGATGAGCATTGTTTGAAGTACACTGTGCTTTGTGAAAAATATGAGCTCTGCATAGCCAATGTATTTTTTATTTTAGTGATAAGCACGGTTTGGAGATTTTTGTAAGCAGATCAGTATGGAAATACTAGATTGGAAGAATGAACTAAAAAGGCCCTACCAAAATGCTTTTATGTAAGAATTCATCAGTAAAGAAGTTTAATACAGAAAGCCAAGGCGGCACCTTTAATGAGTAAAGTGGCATGGAACAGGAAAGAATAGATGTATTTTCTTTGAACCCTCCATTTCTACTGTGCTGTTTACCTGTAAGATTACACTTCCTACTCACAGATCATTACAGCAATTTGAAATAACCCCATAGAAGTAAGATTATTTGGCTCAGAGTTTTTGTTGCTGTCACAATAGATATTTTCTAACTCCTAAAACCTGACATTCTTAAAAGAAGTAGAATCTCAATTCCTTTTTTTGTTATCATTCAAAGACATTCAAACTGTATTCCTAGGCAGTTTGCCTACCAAGGTTAAGTAAGGTCTGTAAATTTCTGAACATAATTTTCCTACATCCAAGTATGTTTACTCCGTGGTTCCTTCCTCCACGAATTTCTGCCTCTGCTATCTATGATATTGCCGACCCAGTTGTACCATGAAGAGATACATATTTGTTTATATACTTTTCTGTGTAATTTGTTGGGATTAACAGTTGACAGCATGATGTATATTTTAATTTCAGATTAAGAATACTCACATTCTAACACAAATTTGATACTGTAGCTGCTTGTTAAACTGATGATTTTCACTGATAATTCTTTTCTGTTATCTTTTCTGACTTTAGGGCTGCAGCCAGAACTATGCTGGTTTTCTTTTTATTTTTCTTTGGTTGTAGTTAAGTTTTCAGATCCTCCAAACACTAGGAGTATGTACATACAATCCCCACTTCTGACTACTTAGAAAAATGTAATTAATTAGAAACCAGAATGCATTTCTCTGCTTGCTTTTGGCATGGATGATTTCATTTGGGTGTAGCAGAACCATCAATGATATAATTATTTTTGTGAAGACATTCTTTAGGGCCAAAAAAACCACCCCAAAAAGGCTTCTATTAATTTTCTGTTACAGTCTAGGACACAAGGGAAATAAGTGATGTCAGTTGGAACGAAGAATTAAAATATATTCATATTTATTGTATCCTTATTACATGCACAAAGACAGCAACACTTCTTGTTCTCATATGACTATCACGACTAAGAAGTGCACTTATTGACCTTGTTGCAACTCATAAAATGTCACAAGTTTGGTGGAGAAAAGCTAATTTGTTCTGTTCATGAGACAGTTTAAACTTTTTCTTCTGTTAACCCTTTTTCCCCTTTGCTTTTTGGACCCTGTTTCATAAGTGGAGGGAGGATTTCCTTTTTGATGACCTCTTCAATCACAATTCATCTTTACAGTCTTATTTCTGCCATGGTGCATCTGAATTTCCTACTCTCACATTATCTGTCGATCGTACTTTGGATGACCCTCCACGTGCATTAAAAACACAGCACAAATGTGAAGAGCAAGTGCAGTTTATCCCACTTTTAAGCAACAATGGTACTGTGCCTCCAGCAAGACAAGCGCTTCATTTGTACCAATTTCCACCTCTGATTTTGGTGTTATTTTGAGCATATTAGAACATACCAACGGGTCTGGGTGCTTTAGCAGCTGCCATCTCCCACAGACAGCCCCTGTGTGCGGTGCCTGCTACTGTGTCCGTGCAAGGCAGCAAACTCACGTCGACCATGGCTTTGCCACAGTGGGCCTCAGCCCTTCCCCGCAGGGGTCTGCCGGGGGCATCACCCTCCCCGCCCAGGGGCCCAGACACCGCCCTGGGCCAAGGGAAGCACGGTGAGCAGAGGAGGCCTGGCCGGGGACGGGTAGCACGTGTGGGGAAGGTCACGGCGGAGGCGGAGGCGGAGGCGGAGGCAGCAGGACCCGCGTGCGGGGTCCAGCCCCGCGGGGGCGGTGCCGCTGCGCGCCTTGGCCCTGCGCGGNGGGGTGCCGGTGCTGCCGGGGCAGTGCCCCGCTCTCGTCTGGCCATGCCCGCGGGTGGCCGGAGCCCCGAGGCGGTGCCAGCACGGCCGGGCCGTCCCGTGCACCTGCCGGGGGTCCCGGCGCGCTGCCCGGCACGGCCACGGCCACGGTGTCCCCGTGAGCTCCGAGAGCCAGCCCTCGGTGTCTCGTTTCCGTCCCGTTGGCACAGAGATGCAGCGTGGTGCTGTCAGGTCGTGTCTGACCGCTCCGGCTCTGGGGGGGTCTTGAGATCTGGTTCTGTAAGTCTCTGCTAGTGTCCAGATCTTGGTACAGATGGAGGCACCACTCCAGATTTGTAGGCACACAGGATGGCGCTAGGCATGGGGATATACTTCAGTATAGGTTGGTTGGGGTTTTTTTTCCTTTTTTTTTTTTTGTTTTTCTCCTAAGTAAAATTTAGATAAATGTTCATTCTTACAGAAAACGGAAAAATACTGGATATGTATTTTATATTTTGTTCTAAATGCAAAACCTGTAAAATTTGCCTAGTTTAGTAGTGTCTAACTCCTCTATGCCGTTTTTTGCTAGATCAAAATATATAGCTAAAACTTTTCTTCTATGTGTACTTTCTTCAAACAAAATACTGACACAATGAACATTTTTGGAGGAGGAAAATTGAGGCTTAGAGCCTCAAGTGGTTAGTTATGCTTGTGCTTATTGGTTCGGGGGTTTTCTTAGTGAGAGTTAACTGTAGCATATGCTTATGTATTTTCAGTGTTTGTATTCATTATACCTGGTTTTAAATCCACTCACTTGTTTCAGATACTGTGAATGTAATATTTCACATCCTTCCTAGTTTTTTGCAAAACTTTATGGGAACTTCAAATTGGGTCTTTGCTATAGAATTAATTAAAATTTTTACTTAAGGAAAGATAAATGCCTTTTGAGTTCAAGTTAAAATGTGATGGACAGAGGTACCAGTCGCTTCTTTGTGTCCTAAGCTGTCATGTTTATGCTTACCACTTACAAGTGCCTGAGATGTAGTGGCAAAGCTAGGGTTAAAATAGGCCTTGCTATATTGTTTATATACAATATTGATATAAACAATATTTGATGGTGTTCCTTGGGAGAGAATATAGTAACATATTTTTATCTTTGATATATTAAAAACACACATAGTGTAAGATTGTGAGGGATTTGTGCTTTTCAGCTTTCAGTTATGCATGTATTTACACCTTTTAAAATACCCTTCCTTTTGTCTTCAGAACTTTTTCTAGTGTTTCTCCTGACTGTGGCCTTTTCTGAGTCTTGCATATTTACCTCTTCTATGTTTGTGGAAAAAACCCAGCTGCTGAAGAATTGAAGTCAAGTCTTTTCTTAATGCGTAAGTCAGACTTCTTTGATAGTGAATATTTAAAGATCCCTGGGGCGGGGGGGGTAACAGCTGGTTGTTTCTAGTAGGTATTTTTATTTGTCATGTGGCAGGTACTTGTGGATAGTTGCATGCTACTCACCAATGACAATGTTAAGTTGTAATTTATAATGCTAATTAGTTAAAGGAGATTTCAGATGGAGTTTGAATATACCTGACTGTGGCTCTTTGCCAAACATAGATGTTTTATCTGGTTAGTGAAATTTTGCCCAGCTGAGGACCACACTGGCTCTGTGTTTGGCCCCATGTTAAAAGCCTGAGCCTTGTTCTCTGCTGTATTTTATCCACTTCTGATTTTTGTGCTGGTAGTTGTAAATATCCTTCAGGTGTCAGTGTTTAACAGTATAACATTTTAATTTGAATGATGGGCAGCTACTGGTAGGATGATGTATTGCACAACGCAACCTGTAATCTTTGTGTTGCATCTGTGTATAAAAATTTTTTTCAAGCAAACAAATCCGAGTAATTTTTAGTTTTCTTTGTGTGGGAGATCAGCTTGCTTCTGCGCAAATAAAGGATTTACCATTGACAAGAGAATGCATTATAACAGTACTCTTTTGGTGGAAGTGGAGTGTGAATGCACATGGGTTGCATCTTCTGAAGGCTCAGAGTAGGGTAATATCGCATATATTAATTTCTTCTATGGAAGATGGGAAATGTGTCATTAAGTTAAAAGAAAAACAAAAATCCTGTACTCGGTGTTTTTGTTTAGAAAGACTCCCATGGAGGGATTGTATGTCGCTGTGATTTGTCAGTTTTTTTGAATGCCAGGTGTAGAGTTGAAATCTCACAGGTCTCATAGCTGGAGAGTACAGTTAAGTGAATTTGATATTGGATTCTGTGTAAAATGTCAAAGTCTATTTTGCTTACTGTTTTCAGAAATTCTGCACAAATGCTGATATCTTCTCCAAAGGAATGCATATGTTTAAAAAAGAAGTGCTTTGCATTTCTTGATACATGGACTTGTAAATTTTTCAGTCTCTATTTTCTTTCTGAGGTATTTGCATGTATAATGCTAGATACTTCCTTCTCACAGGAATATGGGAAAAGATTTGGAAGGCCTTAGGGCTGATGCTTATGATGGCTTGGAGCTCTAGAAGCTGCCCTTGCACTTCATCATAATGAGGGAGAGGATGTGATTTTTCTTTCAACTTGAATGTGAATAATTAAGATGATCTAATGAGTTCCAAGTGTGTTACTTCAGGGTGGGCATGGAACAGTGGAGAGAGAACCGCTGATCAGATTTCAGCTAACAGTTTACTAACTTTATTAGGAGAGAAGAAAGGGACTCCTACTGTGGAAAACGTTTTAACTAAAAAGTGTTATACTAGTGAAGAAACAGTTCTTCCTGTCCAGTGTTGCTTTTCAAAATTTAAGTTATCTTCACTGCTGTTTCGTGTCTGCTGATTCTGTGTTGACATGTGGGAGTGTTGTTTGAGCATAGACTTGAGCTGCTATAAATGGTTGGTGCAGCCTGTTGTGGAAACACTGACATGAAGTCTGTAGTGAGACAGTGATGCTGACCATACCTATTTGAGCCTTTTAATCCATAGAGGAGTATTATTGTCAGTCCTGTACTTGTTCTGCAAAGATTAACCTGTACCCGGGAACATGTGGGGAGAAAGCTGAGAACTTTTATCTATTGACCACTTCAGACTTGTGCAGTACTAAAGGTAGGCATGTGAAAAATTTATTGTGGATCAGTGTGATGGGTTTTTTAGTGTTGGTAAAGGTCATGTGAAGTAGATCTTTCATCAGATTCCGATTTTTCTTTGTCGTTGCTTTTTAAGCACAATAATTACTAGCTATTAGAGTAGCAGACTTGAGTAATAAAAATAAATCCTGTTGAATTTGACTTGTTTTTAGCACTTCAGCTAAAAATAGTTAATGATCCATGTCACAGAGGAGTGTTTGTTTGCTTGAAATCCCAAATGAGTAATAAATGCAAGCTTCATTTTAAAAAAGGTAGCTCTTGGGATTTCTTATGCTGCAGGGTGGGAGAAACCCAAAATTTGAGGACATGGAATTTCAATGTTTTCATCTTTCAGTGGACGTTGTTCTTTAAAACTGATTCTTCAAGTTTTATATATACTTTTATTTTTGAAAAAAAACCAAAACCCAAACAGCAAACCAACAAACACCCCCAACACAAACAAAGGTTATGGTGTAATCACTTATTTTTTCCCCTCATCCTCCTCCCTGCCTTCTCCCCCCGCCCCCCCACCAAATGCCACTGTAAAAATCAACAACTTCCAAGATTGGCATGTATTTGTTAATGAATTGTAATGAGTGTTCTAATTGCATTAGTTTGGAAAGTAAAATTTACTTTGTTTTTTAATTTCAGGAGAATGCAGTGGGGAAGTTGTCGAGCTTTGACTCGGTGCAGTAGTCTCATTTGCTGTAGAAAGTAAGACTAATCTCAAGAATTCACCTAAAGAAAAGAAAAGCCTAAAATCATGTCATCTGAAGAGGAACAGTTTTTTTGTGATAAAAAGCAAATTAATTTCTTAAATCACAATGCTATGAAGAATTTTTCTACAGATACTCCTTTGGAAAAAGAACTGGTGAGTGGTCCTTTAAGTATGAGAATTCAACCAGCAATTTTAGATGTCAATCTCGCTTATGGACTAAAAAATGTGAAAATTGAATTACCTAAGGTGAACATTCCAAATGAAGTATTAATGAAACATGAAGTTGATAGGTTTAGAAAACTCTTTCAGTGTAAGCAGCAAACTGCAAGGAAGTCCTTAAGCCTAGAGAAAATAAATGGAAGCAATCCTGATTGTTCAGAGGGAAGCCACTTGCAAAATAAACCAGAAGTGCAATTTCAAAAAGAGTTGAAAACTGCAGCAAAGATACTGAATTTCACTTGTACTAAGTGCAAGGATAACATTAGATACAGCCCAAATGACCTGCAGAAACATTTTCAGCTTTTACACTATGGCGAGTTGCCTTTGTATCCTTGTGAGATGTGCAACTTCTCAGCGAATGACTTTCAGACCTTTATACAGCATCGGCGCATCCATCGTAGCCCTTTCGTTAAATGTGAGCTCTGTAATAATGAACGGATATACACTTTGTTGAATTTGACAAAACACTTCATATCAAAGCATTGTGTAAATGGTCACTTCCAATGTGAAAAATGTGCATTTTCTACCCGTGATGTGGGTACGTTTGTTCAGCACATTCACAGACATAAAGAGGTCCCCTATAAATGTGGAAAATGCCATCAAGAACACTTTACGGAAGAGGAGCTCCAAAATCATCTTCTTGTTCATACCAGTATGTTTTCTTTTGGTTGTCATTATTGCAGTTACAGCACATCACGGAAAGATTATCTTTTAAAGCACATCATAGCTTTACATAGAGACCACTTTATTGCAAAAGAAAAACTGGAAAAGGATAAATATGAAAAAAAGATAGTGAAGACTCCAGCAGGACTGAAGCTTGTGTTAAAAAGGTATAAAATAGGAGCATCAAAAAAAACACTCTGGAGACGAAAAGAAACAAGTAGTGGAAGTGACAATACTGGAGAAGAAAATGCACAAGTGCTAAGAAGTATGAATAAAGTTCAGACAAATGCCGAGGAGCTGAACCAGTGCATGAGAGATGTGGAAACAAATGAAGAAAAGGATCAAGTTAAATACACAGAAAAGTGTAATTTCGTGGATGAAATGTTCTCTGCTACTACTGCACAATACAATAAGGCAGATGATGGAACAAGTCATGGCCTGGGATTACTGAAAAATGCTGTTCATGGGCCAACAGTGTTGATGGTTAAAAACAATAAAATATCTGTTCCGGCAAATTACAGTGCTAAATTTATGGGCTTTAAAATGGTAGATGGAAAACAACATATTGTTATAAAATTACTACCTACAAGTAAGCAGAATGAATATTTGTTGGGTCAGAAAGCTGACCCTGTTAAAGATAGTTCTGCAACTCCTTTGCTGCACACTGCTGATCCCTATGGCTTGTCTTCAGGTGCTATACCGCATGTAACTGATCAGTCAACCTTAAAGAACAATTCTGTTCACCCATTGACCTCCCCTCCATTTACTTGTCCTGCTCCTCATTCAGGAAAAATAAAAGTGGAAAAACAAAATAACTCCATGTTGTATGGTAGGAGTGTTTCTGAAACTGTAGCACCTTCTAATATAGCTGTAGAAAAAAGTTCAAATTATTTGCCCGTGATGCTGGGCTCGACTGTACCTCCACGTGACAAGGTAACAAAAGTTGGAACTCAAAATAGTATCTCATGGGGAAGCTTTAGCCCTTCAAGTCATCCTCAGGTATTGCCACCCACTATTACAAATACACTTCATTATGACCCTGTGAAAATTCCCTTTTTTCCTGAACTGAAAGTACAAAATGGTGGCCTGAATAATAGTAGTGGAACTAATAATCTCTATTACTCAACTAAAGTGGATACTTCTAATGAAAGGTTGTTGTCTTTTCACAACTATTCCAAAATGGACTCTTTGGATAATCCATGTAGCATTTGGATGTCAACAGATGACAGACACAAAGAATTTATATCTAGCAAAACAGTTTCTTTTCAAAACAGTAGAAGTGAATCTGCATCTTCCTATTCAGAGTCGATGAAAGGCTTAAAACCAGAGAAAGTTGTGTCAGCCCAGTCAAATATTAATAGAACTTACGAACACATAAACACTACCAATAACTCCATGTCTTTTAAAAGCCAATCTAAATGTGGTGTTGACAGCGAGTGTTTTATGGAGGACCAGCATAATGGCCAGCAGTATTTGGACACTAACATAGATCAAGGCTTTCAGAGCGTAGCTAAGAAATTTCAAGAAAATGCCTCTGATTGTGTTAACTCTTTCTTAATGCCTAAAATCACATCTGTTTTCTCATTGCAAAGTGAACAAGCAGCTAATTATTTATCACCTGAACTAAAACAGTTACTGCAAGATGTGTTAAAAGTGAAAACAACTTCTCAGCAAGAGTCCCACAGCAAGACGAATAACTGTGTAAAACTTCATTCTGACAAGCTGCTTTCTGGTCATGAAACCAGGAATACAGCCCTTATGCATTTAAAAAGCTCTACAACTGCATGTGGTTTTCAGAGGCCTCCTTCTAATGTAGACTTGCATTTATATAAAAGAGAGTTGAACACAGGATGTAGCACAAATGAAGGTACATGTTGTGGGAGAGAAAGGCAGACACCCAGAACATCCTTTGATTCGCAGGATGTGGACAAATTATCCATAACTCCAGGTGTTGGTACAGTGCTAAAAACTTGTACTGATTCAGTCATAACACAGCAGTTAGTAAAAGAGAAGGTACTGTCTGCAGCTCAAAATCCCAGCAGCTTTTCGCCAGTTTTACCTGTTCTTCAGGAACAGAAGAAAACCCTTTTCTTTAAGTCCCTTCCTTCAGGATTTTTTGTTCCTTTGCACCTTGCTAACCAGCCTAGACAACAGGTGGCTTCAGGAAAATCTCTTCCATCAACCAGTTCATCAGATGGGCATGTGACTAAAGGTGTACCTACATCTTTTGTTTCAAATAAAGGACCTGGAATGATTCTGACTTTCAGCAGGGCAGTTGGAACAGTTACAAGTGCTGCTAATGATAGTTCTCAGGTTTTAGGGGGAATTGCATCTAAGGAATTTGGTAAAATAACCATATCAGCTTCAAAAGTGAAGGGGGAAAGTGACAGTTTTGGAAATGTAAGAAATTCCTATAATAGGGAAGCATGTAGTACAGCAAATGATTCATTGAATAGCATGCAGTTCAAAGGACCTCCTGTAACTACAAACTCATTGGAGTCATCTGTGAAAGGAGTTTCTTCTGTGAAAGTATTATCCGAGCATCAGAATGCTGTCTTTGATTCTTTGGAATCAGTAAACCAACAGGAAATTAAGCAGGAACAAGATGTTTATGCACTTTTGCCTGATGGACAGCAGGGAGCTTTTCTGAAGTGTATGACAACAAACCAGCCTGTAGTTCATAAACCATTTCTTTTTCAAGATAATGCTCATTATCAAAATCGTCAACCAAAGAGAACTGGAGCCATGCAACGAAAACTTTTGCCGAAAATAAAGCCTCCTACTTCAGATACACTGGCTGATACCACTCAGTCAGTAAGCAACTCAGTGCCCTTGCTACAGCTGGATAACTTGCAGTTCCTTACTCCTGCACTAGCACAGAAACAGACTAATTTTAGTTTTAATGATGCCTTAATCTTACCTAGTGGTTTAATGCCAGCAAATGCCTCTTTGGCAAACTCTAGTCCAGCACATTTTGTTCCTGCTGTAGAACCTGTTTATTCTACTAAATCTGCAGGGACACAATTGCAGAAATGTTCTACTGAGGGTACACAAGTATTAACTGCTAACAACAGGAATAACTTTGGTTGTCAGAAGTCCAGATGGAGCACCCAAACCAGAACTGCAAAAGTAAAACCTAGTGTAAAACAGACTGGGTCTAAAAGTTCAGAAACTGGGGGTGTGCGAAGAAGTAAGAATTTCAAACGTAAAAAGAAGGCTAGTTGCCCAGAGCCTCCAAGAAAGAAAGTAATGTTGCACAGAAAATGTAAGCAAAAGAATCAAGCTGCAGTTGTTAGTGAATCAGGTAGCCTTTATAAACAAAGGGCATCAAAAAAAACTGTGAGGACTTTAAAATTGCTTCCTTTTAATTCTAACCAGCTTGTAAAATGCCCTCGGAGAAATCAACCAGTTGTTGTTCTTAACCACCCTGATGTAGATGTTCCAGAAGTTGTAAATGTAATGAAAACCATTGCTAAATTTAAAGGACATGTTCTTAAGGTTTCATTGTCAAAAAGAACTATTGACGCGCTTTTGCAGCCAGCCTGCAATCCTTTGGATATAACTACTGATGATTTTTCTCAAAAGAGGTACAGAACAATAAAACCTATTAGCCCTGTAAAAGAAAGATTTGTCTTAAAATTGACACTGAAAAAGACTAGCAAAAACAATTACCAGATTGTGAAAACTACCTCTGATAATACCTTGAAAGCTAAGTTTAGCTGCTGGTTTTGTGGTAGAATATTTGACAATCAGGATCATTGGGTAGGACATGGACAGAGGCATCTGATGGAGGCTACTCGAGACTGGAATTCATTAATGGAATGATGACTAGTGAAGAAAATAAAACTTAAATACCGTGCATTAAAGTTCATCAAAAAATACTCAGTTGAATTAGGACACAGAATTCATTTTGTTTCATATGTCAGTATTGTAACTGAAGTTTAGAAATTATGCAAAGTGCTTGTGTTTTAAAAGAAAGAGGATATTTCCTATTCCTGTCAACTCTGAGAAAGATCAAGGAGATTTGTGGTTTAAATAACTTGTGACTAATTGCAAATACAATTCCATAAAAAGATATATTATTTTTATTACTACTGTTGTGCTATATTTTTATTCTATAGAAAGAATCTTCAGGGCTTTTGTTCTGTATATATTTAAAAATGCCTAAACATGTAAATATTTTTATATTTTTCAGTTATTTGGTATAATTCTTGCACAGAAATTACACCTCCTCCCCCATTTTTCAGTTCTGTGCATGCACTACTAAAACCAATTTTTAAAATCTTCAAACACACACAGTTGTTATCCTGGGATTTTTGTTGTTTTCACTTTTTAGCTCTTGATTTTGTTTTTCAGGGATTGAACACTATTGTTAGCAAGTGCCTCAAAGATGTGAAGCAGTTTACATTATGTCAACTGTGTAACCATAGGTCTGTATAGGGCGATTCCCCAACAGTTTCATTTAAACAAAGCCATATGTGAATGCTTTAAGCTATATTGCTATGCACATGACACTTGTACTATTTCTGTGCAGTTTTGTCTACTTTTCTTAGTGAAGTATTTTTCATATAAATTAATAAAACATGTTACGATTGTGTTAATACGGTGAGTCAGAATGAAATTGATTGAAAATATACAGTATATATATTCATAATGTATATTGTGTTTAAGAATGGTGAACATTCCTAATCTGTATTGACTTTGTCACTATTAAATTTGCTATAACTTGTGTTTACAGAAGATGACTGTGAGTATTTATAGAAAACATTCCTGTCTTGCTATATCTGCCACAAACCCTTATAGGATAGTCAGGATATCAGGAAGTGCAAAGCACCATTTCAGGTCTGTAACTCCATTATAGTTTTATTCCAGGTGGATGTAATTTTTCCCCATAATGACTTTAAATTTCCTGCTATTGCCTATTCAGATATACTGCCTTTTAGGGTACAGGGGGTTTGGCAGAACCAAAGCTTGAGTTTTACCATATTTTATCTGCTGGTAGGGTGGTGTTCTTAGGAGTCTGCTTACTTCCTACGTAACAGTTTTATGGATAATGATGAAGAGAGAATATGCTTTATATTTTTTAATGTTTATGTGAGGGTGTGTAAGCAAAAGTCCTTATCCATAGTGACTGAGAGTATACAGATGGAGGTCTTTATTATCCACAGTAATTATTATGTGCAGAGGCTTCGTCCTTCAGGTTCTTAATGCAACTGGAGGCTAGAAGATCCAGTCTTTATGGGACTGTCCTTACCATATGGCAGCTTTTGGCAAAGTACTGGAGGATTACGTCTTAGGCATTTATATCAGCTTCCCAGAGTATTAATGGAAAAACTGCCCGAATTAAATACTGAGTTTGGAGAGGGCTGGGTCATTTAAATCGTGGGGGTTTTAGATTGCATGCAAGCCCAGGTAGTTCTCTGTGACCATTTACATAAAGTGAAAATGAAGATTGCCTTGCTACCAGTGAAACAGTTGGAAGTCTTTCACGGATGTCACAGGCATGTCCACTAACCTGAATTCAACTTATGTTTTAAAAAGTGTTAAATTATTTGAAAAAAATTATTTTAGTGGGTAGATGCATTTTTCCTTCGTGGTGTGTCTGTTGGCAGGAAGATGTACACTAGCGTTGCAGCTGGTGAGTTATATATGGGAGTCAACAGAAGCAGTCAAGGCGGCATAGTTTGGGTGAATTAATACACAACTGGTATGTGTTTTGTATCAAAAATGGATCATTTTGTGCTGCACAATGGGTTTGAGCTCTGACGTAAATTTGGCTCGGACTGAAGAAGACTAGTGTGAGGAAACGTGTTTTAAAGAAACAGCATTAGGAAAGGACAAAAATGTGTTAAACTTCTTTTACTAGAAGGATCAATCTATTGTCTGCCTCAGTTTGCTCTCCTATAAACCATGAAATTGAAGCCCTGAATTTTGGATATTGCCTTTGCCTTCTTTGGCAAAAATATCTGTGAAGTTTATTGCTAAACTTGGTGCAACCTCAGCAAGGATGACCAGTTTTTGTTAACAATTACTTAACACTGAGGTGGAAGTTCTGCTGTAGAATAGGAAGGTTTCTCTGTATTGATGAATCATGAGAGTGACAACTGTCACTGGGAATTTTTTTCTCACTGGTTTGTTTTCCTATGAATTGAGTACCCTTAAATCGTACTGTGAAAAAGAATATGGTAAAACTAGGAAATGTTGAAATGAGGTTGCTTTCTACAATCTTAGTTCACTCTCTTGTGACACTTTATCCATGAACATCCATCTCATTCAGGGCAGAGACTGTTGCTCCCTCCCGAGTAGTGATTTAATATTTTGCTTCCCCACCCTTAATTCTTGTCCTTGTATTATTTAACACACCTTGCTCAAGTACTGTTCTGAATATATAATTCTTTTATTCATACGAACTTTTCCATAATGCTTTGAGGTCCTAAGAGTTTGGCATTTCTGTAGATCAGATTTCTAAGAATTTCATGTGGGACTTCAGTGAAAATAAGATCACAATTAATGACCATCAGGCGAAAATTTGGCTTAAGCCATCTGACCAGTGTCATAGTGGATTGTGCAGTAGAAGGTGCAGGTCAGTTCTTCAAAAAAATGTTCAGCTGCTTTAACATATGAACCTACCCTTTTACTGGCCGACTCCTGCAATGTTGGTGCATTTCTCAGCATCCTCAGTAAATGGATAATGTACCTGACAAATATCCTTCAAAACACAGTCTTCCATTACATGGTTACAATTTATTCATGGAGTATTTTTTGAACCAAGTGAAATATATAAATCCATATGGAAAAATGTGTAATGATCATATATGTATTGTTTGTATTGTAATGGATATATCTGATGTGACAAATTAAGGTTGCACAGGTAACCTGATTTGAAGAGTGTCTTGAATGCTTGACTTTGCAACCACAGCACTTTAAGATAGCTTGTAACATTGTACATACAGCAAGATAAGAGAACGTTAAACTGGTTATAGCATGTTGGGACATCTAGAAATAGGTGCACATGCAGGGTCAACAACTGCTTATACAGTTAGGCCTTGAAGAGGCCTAAAATCTAGCCCATTGTGTATTCTTGACAAGATATGTATTCATCAATAAGTTATGATTGTGCTTCCTCAGTAATTCCAATGTTTTAACAAAAATTTGTTACAGAGCTGTTGTCACATGAGATGTTTTTTCCCCCAGCTCTTTCTAATCTCTGGCTTCTGGTGGTGGTTTTGACTGAAGGAGAAATGTGATTTTGTAACGTGTGTGTCTGAACACTTGGATTTATTACTCCTTTCATGAAGCAACATTGTCAGGAATTATTTGAAGTACTTCTTATACTCTCTGTATCAGGTAGGCAGATGACACTTCTCTGTACATTATTAAATATGATTCTTTGCCCTGAGTTCTCAGACAAAAAAAGTTATTTCATTTTAAAGCCTATTTTTTTAGTTCCAGCTTTGGTGCTTTTTCACTTTTTTTTTTTTTTTTTTTTAAATTCAGTTAATGATAATTATATGGAAGAGAAATTGGGTAGCAATATCAAAGAAATATGAGGGGAGAGGTGTGTTGCTATGTCTGTCAGGTCAGAGTTAACTTACCTGCTACCTGGGGGAAACACATGATGGCATTAACATGACGGCTGGCGCTGCAACACCTGCCCCAAGTCACCATTTCCTACATTCTGTAATGACTGCTCAATCCACAGCATCAGGATTTCTAACCAGAAAATCAGGATTTTCTACCATGCTTCATCCTGAGACCCAATTAATTTTATGTCCAGAATCCAGGAAATGGTAACTTGGTGCAATCCTGTACTTGAAACTTTCTTAAACCTTTCTCTTCTCCAGCTAAAAGCGTGTTCCAAAATACATCTGCACCACAGTCCTGCCAAGCTATAAAAGATCTAGCTTGGATATGGAAAGCAGAGTAACTCGTCTGCTTCCTTTCTTTCTTTATAAAACACTGAGTATAGTAAAATAGGTGATCACATCCTGGTGGGCCTGTGTGTTTGTTTATTTTGTACCTTGGATGTTCTCATCTCAGGCTGAATGGATTATTTTGTGGAAGGTGGTGTTGCCCATCAACTCCCTGCCTATTTGTTGTCAAAACTATAAGGTACCCCTGTAATCACACAGAACATGGATAAAAAGATAAGAAGGATTTGAGAGTGAATGTAACTGCATCTCCATCTATAGCACATTTGTTATTTGTAGGTCAGCCACAATGTGACAGTAGTGCTGAGCACTTAATGCTGATGAACAGGAGAAGCAGTACTTTAAAGTGCTCAGTAATGCTAATTACCTTAAAAAGGGGTACTTAATCTCTCATACAGAAGTCTGTAAGTACACCTGAATTTCACCTGTTCACACTTTTCTTCCCCAAGTTCTAGAATGATGGTGGAAACTAACTTGGAAGGCAGAAAAACCTAGATATTTGTGAGGAGCAAGGTTAGCAGACAGTTTTGTTAGTACAGAGTTTAAATACTGTGCAATACATGAGTGAATAGACAAGGACTCTGCATGAATGCAAAGGAACTTAAATCTTGAATGGCTGGTTTTTCACAGTGTGCTTTCCATTGTGAGTAAGCTTCTAAAGTGATGCTTAAAGTAGCTAAATGATATGACTATATATATATAGGAGTAAATTAAACTTGCAGACACTACTAACTTTTGTTAGTTTGAGGCCTTAACTTGGCAATCTTAATGTTCTAAACATTAAGCATAGTATTAAAATAACACTAATTATCACCAACTGAGCAATATACTAAACATAGCATTTACACAGTAGTGTGTGAACAGACTGTCACTGGCAGGCTTGTTAAAGTCTGTATTCATTGTTTCTTACTTGCCAGTGTCTTATTTGCTTTACATCTGGGGTAACTATTGGCTGGATTGCAGAGGGAAGAAACAGATGCTGCAAGGTAGGTAGCCATGTGCTGAACACCTTATTAGCATGCAGTTCTTTCTGGAAGACAGGTGCATTGCTTGTAGAAGTAATTGATCAAAAACACTAGAAGGTAGTTGAAGAATACAGCTACAATATGGCTCTAAGTGACTTGCTGAGACTTTCCAAGTCTTGACCCAATCTTGCCTTAAATTCCTTGCAAACAACCCTAGAGAACACTGTCTAACCTAGAAGAAAAATAACAGAAGTGTATGAAGTTTCACTTTTGGAAAATACCTTTAAGATGGGCAAGTTTGCAGGTATAGTGAAATCAAACACCTCCGGAATTAACAACTGTTCCTAGAAGTTTTTTCATTGATGCAATTTATGCATTCATGAAATTAATTTTTACCACTTGAACATTTGTGCAAATTTACTTTGTTCATGACAATATAATAAGTAAACTACTGTGACAGAACAGACCTGAAAAAAATAGTGGTTTTTTTTTTTGTTTGCTTGTTTTTGTTTTGGTTTGGTTTTTTGTGTGTGTATGTGTCCATAAACAGTAATTCTGCAAGAATTGAGTGGTTAGTTAGTTTAGCAATGAAGCAGTACACTTGAGTCACCAATAACAGGAAATTTGAAGAAAAAATATTTGAGCCAGTAAGCCAAATATATGCTAAAGCTGTAAAAAGTGATAGTTTTCATAACTCAAGGAGGAGCACATACAAATAAATACATTAAAATATCACAATAGTGAATCGGTGTTTGGTTGCTGGAAGAATACCAAGAAGTGAGATCCAGCAGTGTTTCCATACACTGCTCACTTTACAATACTTTTTATTTTATTTGCACATTTGAAATTACAAAACAAAAATATCAATGAAACAGGGTAAAGCTGAGGGAAAGGATAACACATGTCCGTTAATCTGAAACATTCAGGCACTTTTATTGCCACTAATCACATAAAGTACAGTCCTATTTTCAACTTGTGCACAGTGGTACATTAGGTCGATTTGGTCTAATTTCTGGGGCTGTGCACTTTACAAAGAAATTGCTGAAAGCAGTGATCTGTGGTAAAAGACTAGATCACTGTGGGTATTCTCATTTTCAAAATGAAAATGTCCTACAGGAAATCTCTCTAAATAGCGGTCAAAGGACCCGGCTCTGATATGCAGTTGTTCTTCGTGTGACTTTGGATACCTGTGTTGTCCCAGATGGAAACCACAGATGAGAGTATATCTATTTTGGCTTCTTGTGTTAGATGTGCGTGCTTTTCTGCTAAAAGTGATGTGGGGTTTCCATTATTTTGTATTTTTTTCTTTTAATACCATGTCCATGTTATGGGATGTTGAAAGAACTTATTAAAGAAGTCTTCATTTTAGCAGGTCAGTTCATTAAGAAACTCTTACAATGTGTTTCAGTTTTGTTGAGTCTTTTGTGTTGTTTTGGCTGTCAATTAGAACCAGGGAGGTGCGCTGATGATTCTCTACTATTTCAGCAACACTGTCAAAGCGCTGGATAAAGAAAACAAAAAACAATTAGTGCTGGCTTCCCTTAATGCTTTTTTATCTTTGTTTCTCACATCATTGCAGAGACTTGAGCTATAACTGTTAGTGAGATGCTCTGCCTTCTAGTAAGAGCACTGATCCTACTTTTAGTTCTGATTCTAGTCATGAACAGATTAAATTTGGACAATGGAAGATATGGCTACTAGCTGACTCATCCTTTCTGCTTGTGATTGTCACCTGTACAAACAGAACCACAAAGTTTGTTACAGGCCATAGTAAACTGACACTGCTTTCATTTTACCTCAGTGTTTAGTAGGCTGCAGACTGCCAGTTTGGAAGCTGTGTCAGAGGTGACTCAAACACCTCAGAGCAAAGGCTATCTCCAGTAATATGGTACAGCTATCAATGAGAACTGTTCTAGCTATTCAGTTTTAATGTTCATCACAGTAAATTAATATCCAGAATCTGCTAGGTCTGTTGCTTTTCTTTTTGGTCTTTGCTCAAATACAGATTTTGGACTGTTTATCCTGAGGTCATTTTTGACCCTTTGTTGAAGGCCAGGTGAGTTTGAGGCTGTTATTTATTCTCTAGTCTCAAAACCATTGCCTGGGAGGCAGATAATTAGGCTAAGGCAAGCCCACTTTCACATTGCTGAAAAGCCTACTCTGTGCAGTGATAACAAACTGGTTTTAACTGGTATTTGGGTTCCAAGTTTCTGTTTTGCTGTCAGAGCAATTTGCTGTGAGGTATACTAGTCAAGCTGTGATTTTTTCACTCTAGAACTAGAGCTTAATATTTTCTTTATGTGAAAACAGTATTAAAAGTAATGCCATTCTCATTTTTGATAAGTGTTGGGGTTTTCTGTTTTGTTTTCATTTTGAATGCGGCTGGTTTTCCTTTACAATTTTCTAAGACTAGAGTGTTAGAAGGTACATGAAGAACTATAAACATTTGGAAAATTTATCCAGCAGATACAGCTCTGATTCTGTTAACTTTTTTCAAGATAGTTCTATGAGTATGTTTTAAACTTGATTTGTGGTTTTCATTACTTACAGTATACAGGAACTGACATTACACTGGTTTCTCTAGCTTGACAGATCAGGGTATACTCTTATCTTTTTGCTCATAGTGCAATATATCTTAAGCCTTGTTTATTAAAGGTATATAAACAAAACTACTAGGAAAAACACCCCCTCATTATCTCACCTCTTCACCACTTTTTTCTCTGCCCAGTGCATATTGTCTTGTTGATTCAATAAATCGTATAGGAATATTGTATACTCTTCTGTTGTAAAATACAACCAGTGTGTATGGTTGCCGTGAGTCCTGTCCAGAACTCTTTCTTATTAGAAAAGATCCATCCTGAAGAGAGAAAAGTAAGTAAATATTTGGCTCATTTTTCCCCAACAACTTAGTTTAGTTTTAGCTTAACATTTTAATTTATATTGGCATTAAACGCTTTTCTCCCATTGGAAAATCTGTACAGCAGCAGGTGAGAAGTAGCATGTATTCCTGCTGTCTAACAGTAGCTTACAAAGGTGTCATTTAAGAATCACATTTGCTGCTATCTGTTCTCTCTCTCAGCCAGAGAGAAAAAGAAATAAATACACAGTGGCAGCCATCTGGTGGTGTGCACAGATTATTAGGAAATAAAGTTACTATCAATGGCAGTAAGTAGGCAAGCAAGCGGTGAGAGGTGGAGATACCGCCTCTTCAGAGCTGTAAAAAGCACTCTCAAAGTCAAGTACCTGCACTACTGACACTGTAGTCTGCTCAGTAATGGGTAGTAGCCTACACTTAGTGATAAACCCCATGCTCTGACCCCTTATCCTACTTTGTGGAGTTAGGCAAGAGTGGGAATGTATCTGATGCTGAGAATGCGACTCTACATGTTTCCATTCCCTCCTGGGACACTAGCATTTGTACACAGAACAGTTGAGAGAACTCAAATTCTCCAAGTACCTAAATGCACAGAATTGCTATTTCAAAGTGTGTGGCAAGGTCAACCTTTCCAAATAGCTGCTGTTTTCACATGAATCATTGGACAGGACAGTGGTGGAGGTCACTTAAAAGTCACGGGGCTTTGCATTTCTTTTAAGGGATGCTCGTGAGCTATCAGATCTTCCTCAGCTCTCTAGTCTGTAATAGCTTTCTCTGCAGAGCTCCCATCTTTGAGTTACATTAATGTAACTGTCCCGTGATGAAAACTAAAGTTAAATAGTTTCATCACAATAATTTCAGGTTTGACATTTGGCAGTACTTGCATGGCACAGTATTCTGACTTATTCAGAATACAACTGATATTCTTAGAATATTTCTGATTATCTTTTGCTTTTATTTGAGGGTTTTTTTTTAATAAAATAGACATTTTTGAAAAGTGACCTACCTTGTTTGATCGGTACAATGCATCTTCTGCCATTTTCCTATCACAGGCAGCAGCATACCATGCTTTACTGTGAACACCAGCATCCTAGAAAGAGAGAAACAGTGTTTTACCTGTAAAATAATAATGATAATGAATATGGCCTTGTAGGGAAATTACTACTAAATAATGACAGCTGTGAAGGACTAAAATGCAGAACACTTTAGAGAATACAGAGTTGAGAAAAGTCTTTGTCAGGAGCTCACTGTTTTTGTTGGATAGAGCGACAAAGAAAGAGCGGAGTATTGAAGCAGAGGTAACAGATGTGTGATTGAAGGCTGATAAATGAGAGGAAGGCAGTCAGATTCAACTGGAGGATAGTTTTGTATTTTTAAAGAAGGAAGCTATTCTAATAGAATTTAAGGAGGTATCCAAGAAATGTTGAGGAATAAATAGACCATTAACAATTTAAATGCTATGGGCTAGCTAATGAGGTGTTCAGATTTGATAGGCATCTAAACTTTGGGAATGAAGATTTCATGATTGTCTCCACCTGGATATCATGAATATTGGGTAAGTGTATCTTTTGCTCTTTTAGTTGTTATTAAGTAAGGACAAATGAACGGAGTCCTTACATAATATAGGAATAGTTAATGTCTTTCCTCTAATAATACCGCAGTTCAGCCCACAGTGCTTTCACCCAAGATGTGTATTCAGTTTTGGTTCTCTGTTGGATTGATTCTGAATGCATCCTTACACTTGAAACAGTGCTCTTATCTAAAAGGCATAAACCCATGTTTCCTGTGGAGAAGGATTATATCTATGACCAAATACAAGAGAGGCTTATACTTTTAACATGTTTCTTGTGTGTCTCATTTCTGTATGTTATCCCTTGTAAACACCTCACTGAGACTGTCCTCCTTCTCTCCATTCTGTTAAATGCTTGGCAGTGTGTACAACAAAGGAACTTAACCTGTTCTGCCAGTGGGAAACATGGCACAAAGGACTACATGGATCAGGGCATAGGTGCAAACCTGAAGGTAGAAAGGTTGACACCCTAAAGATACATGGATTCTATTTCAGAAGATGGAAGCTCTCCTAGCAAAGGAAGTACAGAAATGTGAGAAGGTGATGGCAGTTGGGAGCAGTACAAGAGCATAATTTGAGGAAGAGAAGTAATGGCAGAAAACTGGGTACTAAAATGATGCAGGACTGAGCATACATTTGGGAAACAGGGCTGGAGCTTAGGGGAAAGGTATGGAGGATTTTAGAGAAATATGAAAAAGAAGGACAGGATGAGGGATTAGAAGCAACATGAGACCTATGCATCATCAGACTTCAATAGCTAGAAGAGAAATTAGTAGGTTATCAAAGTGAGCTCTTGCTGAGGAGGTTGATGTAAAATCTGACTCTAAAGTGAGTGGAAAGGCTATAGAAATAGTGCTGAAAGTATTTCCTAATGAATACATCTGGGTATTAACCTTTCTGGTTATTTGAACAGTTTTGCTCCAACTTTACAGTAACAAGCTTAATGAGAAAATGAATTTTCACACAAGCTCTGCCCCCTCTATACAAAATAGATTAAAGGTGAAGTTGCACATTATGGCTGAGCTGGTCTAGCTGGCTTATTGCTGCCAAAACGGAAATGTCTTGACTTCTCCTTTGTGCTCATCTGATTCCATAGTGAGATAATTCACTTTATTAATCTTGCACTTAAAAAAAAAATCATCTGTTTCCCTTTTTGTTTTGCCTCGTTTTGTGTTTGACGGCCACGTAGGTTTTCTACCAGTTTAATGAGGTGGCTCAGTCCACTGCAGGATCAGAAAGGAACACCAGAGAAGCCACTCTCCCTGTGGTTGGGGAGGGGAGTTCACAGTGAGGAGAGAGCATTGCACTAAATTCTTAAACTGCCTCAAGCCATAACATGTAGCTTTACCTTCAAAGTTCTTCCATGCATTTCTCCAGTCACACTATTCATTGGAAAAAGAAAGGATGAGAATTGCATGTATGAAAGGTACTTGTCCATGTAGTGAATGAGTCCAGTCAACAAAACAAGGAATCAAACTGACTTTTCTGCCACCACTATGTGTGGCCTATAATGTAGAAGCAGTCAGCTGCTGCCAAAGTTTGGATGGGAACCAAACAAATAGTGAATCTCATGGGAATGAATGACATCTGTGAGCACCTGTATTGTGCAGGATGCTACAGCAAGTGATATCACTGTACATAATTGGTGGAAAAAACCCAGTAACAGTTAACTTTTTAGCAAAATGGATGTTTTATTGAGCTCTGGTTTTGCCCATGGCTGTTACATAAAAACTGCAAATGTAATTGCTACAAGCTGTTTATTTAGAGTCTGCTGGATTGTTTATTTTAAAGTAATTTTTATAATAAATATCCAGCATGACATACAGTTAAAATTTTTCTAGAACTTAAAATCCTTTGTGTTCTTCACTGTTGTATTATCTTTGTCATGTCAGGCTTTAACGCATTTAATGTTACTGTCTGTGCATAATAGAGCCTTTGTTTTGTTCTCAACAGAACTATTTTTACCTTGTTTGTGACTACGAGGCTAGTAAGAATGGTTTTCCTGCATTTTGCAGTCTCCCTCCATCCAAAATGAGAGTAAGGGGAATAGTACTGAAATGAAAATAGCTTTGCATTTGCTTAGATTATTCAAAGCTTAATGTTGCAACAAAACACATAAAAGAAGAATTGGCCATAAAACTGACAGCACTAAATGTAATGAGATCTGTTTGAAGGAACAGAAAGGAGTAGGACTTGGGAAAGACTAAAACAAATTGGGGAAGGCATCACAGCATCATTGTATCTGCTGACTGCACATTATTTTTTGTTTTGTACACAGTATGTAGAGCTATAAGTTAGAAAAAAAGAAACAATTAAAAACACTTTATAGCCTTCTATATCAAAGACTGTGATGTACATCACCATAGATTTTCATGTTTCATTGATGTTGAAAGTATGAACTGAGGAGTGAGGAAGACATGAAACTAAGAAGCTTTTCTGAGTTTTGTTTAAAGTGACTAGTAGACTTCCAAGGTTTGGTATACGTATTTTTCTACAGTTTGTTAAACCCCTTCTATGCTATATGTTCTAAGCATTTTTAAATACATGTTGACATTCAGATTTGTTGTGCTACAGAAAATGTTCATTGCAAAAGAGGATAAATATCCTCCACAAAAGGAGCATAATTTTTATTTTGAAAGGCAGTAGGGGTGGAAATGCTCTTTTAAAATAAAAGATAAGAAGATTTCTGTAATATGAAGTTAGCTAATGTTATACCTGGTCTGCAGAACTTGAGATAGATGAAGTGCTGCTGTGAGGGGAAGTGCCCAGAGAACGGTTTGCAACTTCTGGCACTTCTAGAAAAGAGAAAGAACAACATATGTAAGATTTTCAAAGTATGTTTGTTATGATATAAGAAATCAATTTGTTACAAGGACTTTGGAAGACCTGGTGTGAGCATCTACAGGCCTTTCTGTCTGATTCCACAGAACAGAAGGCCCTAGGAGAGAATTTGAAGGAAATAGCATTAAGATTTGGAAGTAAAGGTATAACCAGCAAGACAAAATCTGAAACATACCCAAGTAGATGAAATATTGCAGCTCTTTCATAAAATAACAGTTCTTCAGAAAGGGAATATGGCACTGTACCTACTCTGGACTTCAGTAGAGCATTTGATACTGTGCCATATGGGAAGAAAGTACTTTTAATGAAGAAGATCAAAGTTAGCTCTAGGCTTGTATGGGGGCAAAGAAAATACAGCAGATTATGCTGAAGGGACATTAGTGATTAGAGGCCAGTTGTATGTGTGAGCAAGTTGTTATTGGACCTGGCACAGAGGAAGATTATGTTAAAAAAAGTTTCCTAATCAGAGCATCACTTAGCACCAGATGACCTCAAAGAATAGTTACACTTCAGGGAGTAGTAAAAATTTTTGCTTCAAGTTGAAGCACATCAGTTATGTAACAGGAGCAGACCAACTTAAGAGCATCAGTCAATTTCATTAATGTGAACCATTATTATGCCTCCTCAGCATAGGACATATAATTGCACCATACATCAAGCAAACATTTCCAGGAAATAAATGCACTAACAACAGCATATAAGTTCAAGCTACATTAAATGCAGATTTCTATGTGCAATTCTCACTCTCCCTGTGAAAGATATGTTGTGGTTGAATATGTGGAGAAAAGGCATTATAGGAAGGTCAGACAAGTGTCTACTAACAAGAGACTAGAAACATTTTAAATCTAATGTACACTTCTGTGCAAATAGAGTTAATATACATATTACTTAATTTGTTGTAACTGTGAACTGAAACAAAGTCCCTCTTGGAAAGCACTAGTTACAGAAGAGCTTTAGCATTTGCCATTATAAAAATACCTTTTTTTTTTCCCCCTCCTGTAGAAAAAGGTTTGGAGGCAATAAAATCTGTCTGTCTTCTGGGCAACAGAAGCCTGGAACAGCCCAGATATGTCATATTTAGGATTCTTTTGTGGCAAGGAAGATTGATGGAGTCTTTATTATGATGGGAAATGACCCAAACTGCCTTGGGTAGAAATTTCCAATAGTCATAAATGGAAATGAGGCACCCAATTTCCATCAATAACCCTGACATACTCCCTTAATTTCACTAGCTGAGCTAAGGCCCTGGATACTTGATCTCCTCTTTGCATGCATTACAGATACATTAAGTCCAAAGTAGTTAATATGTGTGGCATTTTGAAATGATCTTAAGTCAAAGATTAATTTGAAATTACAAGTTAATCACATTTTAATTCAAAAACTGAATTATACTTACTTGGCAGAATTGAGGACTTCTGGAGCAGAGGCCTGAAATAAATATCAAGAGATTACAGAAAGCAATCTGAGGAGATCTACCTTGTTCTGATATTATGAAAATTGTGTATTTGAAGCATGCAGTGATAGAACGTGTTCCATCTCACCCATTTGTCCATTGAGAAATAAGGGTCTGATACAGATATTAAAAAAATTATATCCCACTAGTACTGAAACCCAGGAATTTAAACATGGTTTAAGTCTCCATCACCTTATGAGAGATTATATCCTCGCATTCTTTTGTTGATGGTTATAGCATTTGGATGCATTCATTTGCCAAGTTTTGGGTTTTTTGCTACTATGAGGCTTCAGGAACCACAAGTCTCAAAGAACAGCAGAAGGCTACAGTGAAAACAGTGCTCCCCTCTGAGCCTCTCACAGCTGTGTGCAGACCAAGCAGTAGGTGCTGGTGCATTGAAATATTCAAAAGATGATGGAAAGGGATCTTACTTTTGGGGAACACTTGGAAGGGGTGGAAGTGGAAGCTCTTGGTTGGAACTTCGTCGTCTTTCTGCTGCTGTAGGTTTTTCTGTAGTGTGGGAAAACAAATACTAGAGTCAAGATTTATTCAGAAACATACTGTCCCAGATAAGAGAGTTCCTGTAGCTGATGGAGGGTTTCTCTTTCTATAATTTTTGGGGTTTTTCCTTACATGGCAGCTTGCCATCGTGCTGCTTTCTTTGTTAACTAGAGGCATACCACCAAATTTCTAGGCAAATAGCTGTGCTCTGAGTGCCTGCAGGGGCTCAGTGGGAGACTTGCCTTCTGCGAGGAGGAGAGCTGTGTGACACAGGGGGAAGACGCTGGGGCTGCCTACAGGAGCACGGCTGGCTGGCTGCACCTCACCCTTGTGTCAGACAGCAGTTCCTGCTGAACTTGTGCCTGGAAGAGCAGAGGCGTCCCGCGTTTTGTGCCTGTGCCAGGAGCCGACTCCGTGTGAGGTGGCTCTGGCTGAGCTCTGAATGATGCGCTTGCCAGTCGCCTCCTTTCCCTCTTCACCGCTTAGAGGGCTGTATGGCACAGCGCTGGTCCATTATTGTCCTCTGTAACCCTGCCAGTAACCTCAATAGTTTCACTGTGACTGGTTTTAGAGAACAATGATATTCAGTGCAACTAAGGCTGGCCAGATCCAGTCTGCAACTGCTAAAACCAGACACCCCTCCAAAACCTAGCCTAAATTGAATGTGATGTTCTTTCATGTTTTTAATAAGAAGGACATTTAATTCTGATAAATGCCAACTTTTTCACAACAGTGGAGATAATTTACCTTCATTTGCAGTTAAGTTCTCTCTGGAAGGTAAACATGGTTTCTGCAATAAAATAGAAGGACACCAAGTATTAAATGGCATGTCACTTGTAGACCAAATGTTTATCTTTTTATACTTTCTGTGAACTAGTTTACATTTAGAACTGACAACATTCTGGAGCAGCTAAAAGGCAGAGAAGGCCATTTTGTGAGGACCCTCTTAATTGTACCCTTGAAGCTTGGGATTTTGCAAAGTAGATTTGGAAAGAATCCCAGTTTGTGAGTATAAATAGATGGACAAAAAGTAAAATCTGGAGATGTGTGGGGCTGTTTTTTCCCCACTTCCGTTGTTAAGTTTATGATGTAACAGATGCTCCATTCTTATCTCAGGCACAAAAATGAAGAGTCCATTCCAAATACTTGTGAATCAAAATTTGATTTTGACCCTTACTGAGCTATGCTCACAAATGTCTGAACACATTCCTTTTTACTGAAAGTTAAACTGTCAGTTTAGCTCACAGTAAAAAGTCAACCAACCTTCCAGTTTCAATTTTTTTTTTCATTTAGAAACAATTATAATAAACTGCCAGTTTTGAAACATTTTTCAAATAAATTTCTTTGAACATTTCAACCAGTCCTCTTACTTTTTCCCACAAGAGATTTTGGGCTATTTTTCTAATGATGAAATACTTACTGAAAAAGCTCTGACAAATTCTGGTAAAATTCTGAGCATGCCTTGAGCTGTCAGTCTTACAGTGAACTCATGTTCCCCATAGGCAGCCCTGCATATTTCTTGGAATACTTTTGAATGGCCTGTGTTCCCATTTCTTTCTCATTTATTCAGTTCTTGCACTGTGTTTATTGTTACACCCTAGAGTATTGAATACAAACACCCCTTTAATCAAAATACTTTTCCACTTGGGCTTTCTCACTGCTTTTAGTTCATGTAATGGCACCCAAATATTTCTTTTCTTTATAACTTTCTCTTTCCTCTAGGCTTTTTCTGCATGTATGTTGTACCCAAACTTATGATAAAATTAAGCTTTACAGTAAGTTAAATATTTAATAAAATTAGTCTTTGATAATTCAATTAGAAGTCAACTTACTGGTGAATTGACCACATTAGAAGCTTTCTTGCTGAGGATTGGAGGAAAAAGAACAAACAAAAAAGAGTATAGTTACTTAGCAGATACATGAATTCATTCAGCAAATGAATGAAACTAAGCATAAATTCTATTAATTCCCAATGTATTTCTATCTAAGATTGGATGCATGGGATAGTTGTAGGAGTAAGAAACAAGCAAGAATAAGAAAAGAATGTGGGTATCAGATTTATGTGGGTATTTGGAAAAGGTACTTATGCAAGGAAGCTACACTCTGTCCAATACTTGAGATGACAGCTTGGGTGGAGCAGAAGAACTTTAATGAAAACCACAACTTTCCATGTTTATAGGCTTGCATATGCTAGTATTGCAGTATGAGACTAAATTAAGCAAGCCAGCATCTGCCATCAGCGGCAGGCAGTGAAGGGCTACGCCATGCAAACAGTGTTCCTTTAGAAACAACAAACTTAATAGCTTGCCTTTACCTCATTAGGATATCTGTCTTGAACAGCAATAAAAATTATTCCTGAATTTCCATTACCACAGGCAAGGACAGGAGTTAGCTCCTAATACACCTATTAAAGCCCTTCCCATCAAAAAAGTAGTTTTATTATTTTTTACTCACAGGCCCCTTGGTAACGGAGATGGAGCTGCTCCAGTGGGAAATCTGGATTCTTGTGTGTTACTGGACCTCTGACCTACAGATGCAAACAACATAGTAAGTATGCAATGTGAGCTGTATCCGAACACTGGATTTTCCTCACTGCCACTTTAGTGTTATTTTAATAAAAGTAAAAAATATCCACTGGTTTAATTTTTGTCTTAATATGTTTTCACTCCGAAGATACTAGAAAACAGTTCAGTAACACTTCTTGCTTATTGGTGACCATTACAGATAAAATTTACACCGACACACTACACTACATTCTACATTAAGGTCACCAGTGGCATATTAATCCCTCTCATATTGCCATATTTTCAATATGGAATACTTACTTTCATCATTATTGTTTGCTTCATGGTCCTGTAATGAAAAAAGAGGTTAGATTTGATATGAAGAAACTAAAAAAGGAATTACTGTGTTCAGGCTTGGGTCCTTCACTACAAGAAGGACATTGATGTGCTGGAGCATGTCCAGAGAAGGGCAACAAAACAAGTGAAGGATCTGAAACACAAGTCTTGTGAAGGGTGACAGAGAGCTGGCACTGCTTATCCTTGAGAAAAGGAGGCCTGGGGAACCTTGTCATTCTCTACAACTCCCTAAAGCAAGTTGTAGCCAGGTGTGGGGCAGTCTCTTCTCCCAGGAAACAAAGGACAGGACAAGAGGAAATGCCTCAAGTTGCACCAGGGGAAGTTCAGAATAGATAATAGGAAAAATTTCTTCACTGAAAGGGTGGTCAGGCCTTGGAACAGGCAGCCCAGGGAAGTGGTGCAGCCACCATGCCTGGAAGCACTCAAAAGGCATGTAGCACCTGGGGATATTGTTTAGTGGTGAACACAGTGGGGCTGGGTTAAAAGTTGCACTTGATCTTAGAGGTCTTTTCCAACCTTAGTGATTTTTTAATGAGAACTGCATCAATAATCAATATGGCTTTGCTATCTGTAGTAATTTTTAAATATACATTTGTACAGAATGCATATAGTGTCCAGAATACTTTTGGTCAGCTTTTATGATATAATTTAAAAATTTTAAGCAAACATCACATTTTGAACTTTATAATAATCTTGAGATTGCCTGTAGCATTGAGAAAATTGGGCCTGAATTCTGTAGTGAGACTTTTTGTTTGTATTTAATTTCTGAGCTAGAAGACAGAATTTTTGCAGCAGATTTGGATATACTAAAAACACATCTTCCCCTGAATGGAGGAAATTGAGTAGATTGTCTTTTTTTTCCCATGCTAGAATTGAAGTGATCCAACTAATTTCTTTTGGAGATGCTTACTTTTTGGCTCTCACTTCTTGTCTTTTAGGGAATCACACTCCCATACAATAAGTACCTTTCAAAGAGGCACCAGTTATTAATTTGTCCATCTTCATCTACTTGGTTAATGGCTTTTCACTAATGCTGGTCACAAATGTATCCATTCTCTTGTTGGAGAGGTGCAATCCATCATCCAACAGTTGGGGAAGTGAAATGTGGAAAAATTATTCTCCCAGTCAGCTCAGGCCTTTAGAGGAACAAGGGTTACAGTTCTGTGCACATGATCAGCCTGGTTAGTGTTGACAGTAGATTGAATGGGAGCAGTTAACAGATGCTTCAGTTATTGTTCTGCTTTGTCAGTGTGCCTAGGCAGGGATGGAAAAGCACAAAGCAGCATTGGACAAACATCGTGCTCATTACCATGTTTTTGTTTAAAACTGTAAGGGCCGACCACTTACACAACAAGCAAAGACCCCAGAATTTGGACTGCACTGGGTAACTCATTCCTAGGCTGATTCTTGTGACAAACTGGCTACTGCAAGTACCCAGGAGCTGAATACAGCCCATGGTACAGATGGATCTTTGTTTGGGAGCTTCATCCTTGCAGCTGTAACTAACTCGGTATGTGGCTCCAGCAAAAAGATAGTCTCTTTTTATTCTCTGCAAAGCTAAGCTCTGAGGATGCATAAATGGAAAGGTTTCAGTTGCAGTATGGTACTCAAGTCTATTCTGAAGCAGAAGCGGTATTCTTAGTGCTGCTCAGATAGTGGAATTCCTGTCCAACACTATCCCTTCAGAAGCACTTTTTTTTTCCCCCTGATCTTGTAAAAAAGCTGAGAAACTGCTTCCTGAAAGAGAAATCCCAAATTTGGCCCCACTTGGCATCCCACAGGATACAGATCTAAATGGGAAGAACTTTGTGATGGAGTGGAAGGGAAACTAAATGCTGATACTGTTGTATGTACAAAATATGTGGTATATACAAAAATTGAAAGTAAGACTATAAGGTGTTCATATTACACCTACACTATGTTACCATAACACCTAATCCTATGGTATGATCCCAAATTCCTAATTTTAAGTGTATAATTTCTCTATATAGCTAGTGGTAAACTGATTATTTCTTATGGGCAATTCCGAGCATTAGGCCAGGACAGAGTCTGATGAACACGGCTTTTAGCACAGATACTGATGCATTACTGTCACCCTGGTTCTTGATAGTTGGCTCCTCACGCACATGTTCTCATGCTGGCACAACTGTGAGTAGAGCTATGGTGCAAAACAATTTATGGAACTAATCTGGCTGAAGAAGAATCTTTAATGCATTTGATTTTGCTCATTTCTGCAGTCAGACAAGTTTCCAAGTAGTTTGTTTCAAAAAAACTTTGTCCCAAAAAACCTTTGTTCCAGCACAGTGGAAAGGACAGAATGGGGACAAAAGTAGAGGGAGGAGAGAATTGACTGAAATGCAGCCTTAAGAACACAAAGCTGGTAATTAGTCCATTCATGGACTGCATTCTGTGATACCAGTTACTCAGACTACCCAGTCTGATATTTTAGAAGGCTTCCATTTTCAGCAAGCGTTAATCATTCACCATCTGAGAGGAATGAGGCTCTGGAAGGTACTTCAGACTGAGCAAAATCACCCTTTGGTACTTAAAGTAATGTTCCTGGGGTTCAACTGGTATTTTGTAATACAAGAAATTATTTTGTGGACTTAGAAATATATCCCTTAAAACATTTGAACTTTTTCTTGGATCAATATAGATGTCCAGTGCTCTTTTGTTCAAAAGATTAATAGTGACAATTACAATATTAGATGAATCTGACAATGAGTCATCTGTTTCTGTTATTTAATCAAGATAATAAAAAACATCCATGTATTTATACATAAGACACAGCATAGCCCAAGCTTAACAGTAGCCCATTGATTACTCACCGGTTTTAGATGAAGACGACTTCTGGGAAGAGGCAAAATATTTCTGAAAAACATACACAATAAATTGAGTGGGTTTTAAATATTTATTTTTTTTTGGCTCAGAGATGCTTTTTAAGATCTAGAGAGAAGGAGATCTGCTGAAAATTGATTTAATTTCACCTATATACTGCTGCAGTGGCTGTGGTGATGCTCTGCCCTTGGTGTGGAACTACTCTAGAAGACCTGCTGTCTTGGACTCAGGTCCCCTATGACTGTGCAGGACCTCACCAAACACCAAAACACACACAGTGCTGTGGGTGCCACCTGCTCTGCCACCTGGGACACATGACCTATTTTGGAAAACAATGTCCTAGAGAGGAGACAGTGGTTAAGAAGCAGCTTCCTACACTTCTGGCAACACAGGACTGAAAGTAGGCTGCATACTCAAGCATCCTTTTTCTCTTTTCCTCCAGAGACTCAGGATATAAATCATGGATTTGCCATGTCCAGTTACTTCACAAGCAATCCTGTGTCCCTGCAAAAATATTGCATTTGCAAGGATGCAGAGATGGCTGATAGGACTTTAAACTGGCTTGCAGAGATATTTTACCCCTGCACTGGATCCCTAAATGGATATTCCAGAAAATACTATCCATTTGGCAAACTGGCTTGACTACAGAAATTCACAAGGAAATGAGAGCATTCAGTTCTCACCTTGTCCCAACATCCCCAGCTACACGAGTGTCCTAACAATTGTTTGTTGTCTGAAGGCTACACATTAGAGAGGAAAAAAATTTTTCTCTGCTAATATTTCCTATAAATCTAAGCTGCTGTTAACTTACCTGGAAGTGTCCTGCTTAGGTGACTCTCTGGTCATGCTGTGCATGTGGGACTGCTCCATATTCTGAGCAGGCATAGACAGAAGTGGCTTGGTGAACCTTGTAATAAAACATACATTAAGAAAGGAAAATTATATTTAACAACCGTGAATACAAATAAAACCTCTCTTTCCTCCCCTACCACCTCAAAATTCTAAAAAGTACCCTTAAGAGGTTTTTTTTTTGTGTTTAGGTTATTCAAATTAACACAGAGGTGGTTGATAATCTTTGTGTAGATAATCTAAAGAGATATTTACTGTATGTATATATTATAGGGAAAGAATTATCAAGCATGTAGTATCTAGATGAGAAAATATATTTTACTGACAAGTCTTAAATAATGCATAAACATTCATAGCAATGGGTTACCTGCTCACTGGTGGTGGTGATGGTTTTTCCTGCAAGAAAAAATGTACTGAATTTTTTGGTCACTTTTTGATTTCATAAAATACACTTGTATGATCCTATTTATGTTACCATATCAAGATATTATTTTTGCACTGTGATATAGATTTCTACTAGAGCTCTGTCTGGCAATCTGCACTAGGATGGGAGAGGCAAGAACTCAACACCAGTAAATCTGCTTTGGCCATATGTTATGTCAGTACCAGAAAGTGGAAAGGAAATTACTTTGTCAGAACTGTCATTGCTCCTCTGCTGCAGTTCTGCTTCTGAAAAGCATTCCCTTAGGCTGCTGCTTCCCAGACTGGATAACTATCACGCTGAACTGGCAAATTTCTGCCCCTTCCCATTTCCTCTGTTCTGCAGACCTTTAGGATTGTCTGCCAGCTTTTCTGAGAAGGGAGTGTCACAAAGTTTTAAGTGCAGACAGAGATTTGTTCCCATTCTTCCCCTTTGATAATCTTTCACAATCACATTTGTACCCTGCCTGAGGGTAACGCGAGTCACAGTGTAGGAAAGGCCTCACCTCTTCTTCAGGGACCTCGTAGACTTCTGTAGGACAGGGAGGAAAAAAAATGTGTTACAAGAAAAACCGATCAGAATTTGTATCAGTTGTACTTCTGACTCTGGAAAAATAACTAGGAGAATCTGCTCCGAACTTGATTTTGCCTCTAAAACCCTGGAGTAGCAACACCCTCGGTCTTCTATGTAGGAACTTCAGGAAGTGTCCCAGGAATTCTGATAAACAGTCATTGTAATATGAAGTTCCGCCCCCCCCCCCCCNCCTTTTGTGATATTTTTAATTAGTTTTAACCTTCTTCACATCTCCAAGCATGGTTATGGACACTCATTGATTTTAATTACCATACTGATAGCTTACTGCTTTGCAGTCCTTATTAAAATGACCCTGTAGCATTTCTTTTCAATGAGTCTTCCATGTAGGTTTTGGGGTTTTTTTTGTGCTTTTTTTTTGTTTGGTTGGTTTTTTTTGCTTTTCTTCTCACAACATCCCCCTCCCCAAAGCAAGAAGAATGCTTGTGTTGTGCAAACCCGGGAAAAACGTGTTAACACACCTATGCTAGCATTTAGGCTTCCCTTGACTCTCAGGGGGGAAGAGATCAGGTGAATCATAAATACAAGCTGGTGCATTTCTGTGGCAGCATCCACCCCTGAGCTCTGGCACACAGGTGTGTTTTAATTCATAGATACTTAGAGCAAAATTCACAAGCATTCCTATCGATGTCCAGTTTCTTCAATGTCAGGCTTTCTCACTTTATTGCGCTGAAGTGTTCGAATTCCCACCAGGGGGAGATGTTTTATTTTTTAGTAACATCTGTCAGGAGCTGGTTGTTGCTTGACACTGATTTACAGAACGGCTGAGACTGAAAAGGGCATTTTAAAATGTCTGAAATCTTAAGTCATTGAGAAAAATTTTAGTTTACAACTTGTAGTTTGCACCTTGAAAGCTAAACACATTACTAATGAATATGTAAAGCTTTTAAAGAACTGTGTGATAAGTCTGTAAAGGTTACATTCCAAGCAATTAATGGGATAATGAGAATGCAAAACAACTCTGAGTTGGCACTGGAAGATTAAACAAGTATATCTGCACGTACAAAAGCAAATAGGATTCCTCTTATTTGCTTCTGCTTTTGTTTTTTTCCCCCAAATAAATTGCTCTTTATAGAACTTAAATGGGAGCACTTATTAAAGGACATGCAAAACACCAGCCTATATGGAATTTCTGTATAGTTAAATCTTGATGTGGTCTTAAAGTATTAGGTCTTGATTTCTATAGTGAAATGGGGTTGCTAACATACCAAGTCCTATAATAGTTTTTGCAGTATTGATCTATTTGCATTCCTTACTGGAGCAAAAGACTAAAAATTACTTAATTTGGGCAAAGAACTTGTTCTAGTTTTATTCATGCTTAAAATGTATTTACTGTTCAAGCTAGACAAAGCAACTGCTACAACACAGAAAAACTAAAGGGGAATATATTTTTGTTTTGCTGAAGTATGTAATAAGGCTTGTGTAATGAATGTATCAAGTTTAATTTAATATTCCCATCTTAGATTATTTCAACAGTAATACAAACTCCACATACCTTGCATACTGGAAGTAAGAGAAGGCTTTGGAGAAGTAGGGGGGGCTGGCTTTGTTGTCTTCATAAATCTGTTCACAGGAGCTAAAACCAGATTTTGTTCATGTACATACATGTTTGTGCATATGTGTGTACATACATATATATATATCATCTTTTTATATATATACACATATATGTTAGCAAACTTACAATGGAACATTTATACAATAAGAATGAATATTAAGTAGGTTCCAGTGGTAGCTTTTCTGTGTGACCTTGAATAAATCAACTGAGTCAGAAAGCAGCTCTTATTTTAAAAGGGAAACATTATTCAGTGTTCATGCATTCATGAATAGGTTTGATACTGTCAGTGATGTCAGAGAGAAAAACTATATAGTCTTGTCTGTTTGCTTTTCACCCTTGGGCTGTAGTAGTTTCACTCTTCAACTAAACATACTTCAATTAGTGAGATTAAAAACAAAATTAAAGCAATACAATCGAAGTCTATCTTTGTCTACTGCAGTATCTAAAAATGCTTGTTCTTCTCCTGAGGCACCTTCAGTAAACAGAGAATTTTAATACTGTGGCTTCCTTGGATGAGCAGGAAAATCACATGCCTGGTTGTACAAGGGCTGGACTTGGAAATAGGTGAGAGAGGCAGAAATTAAACATGTCTTCCAATAAGTTTAAAATAATTTTCCTTCGCCTGGTCATGAGCCAAACAAGCCAAGTGCCTTTTTACAGGCTGCGTTCTCTTTAATAGCTGCATCTCCAATCTTTGAACCCTAGCAACAGACATTAATTTGATCCACTTTTTTCACTGTTGTTCCTAATAACACAATAATTATAAGCTTAAATGACTAAAACTCACATTTTGTAGGTAGTGACATGCTGCTTTCTGTGGGTTCAATATAGTTATCGTCATCATTGTCCACTGGCACAATGTAATTATCCTATGAAAAACGCAGGACAAAAATCTACCAGTTAAACCTTCATCATATCAACAAACTGTTCGGATTGAAGTCCTGGCAGCAGTTTACAATATTTCACAGTGACTGCTATTTTGAACATTTATCACCCTATGCAGATGGGATTACATAAGACTGAAAACCCTTGACCAAATAATTCCAGTTCTAGACTGGTGGATGAAAGCCCTCCCTTCCCTGTGGTCCTGGAGTAGTCTCTGACGTTATTGTCTCCCCACTGCCTGCAGCTTGTTATAGATGATCAGAAATTATTCTGTGGCCTAGAGAGTCTCCTTGATACTCAAAGTAGGCAGATACCCCCTAGGAATCAGTGTGGTACTCACAGGTCATTGTTTGTGATGGACAAAGTGATTTCTCCCACAGAGGCTAAGAAAGAAACCAGGTCATAGCAGTGCTATAATCTGTCTTACTGGTTTGTGATCAATGGACATTTAAACAGCCAAAACAAGTATATCTGTAAACTTTACCTCATCATCACTACACTCCTTAGGCTTTGGTGGTACTTTTGGTTTTGCCGCAGAAGATGGCAATGGCAGGGATGGCACACATGGTTTCTTTGGTCTGGACATGGCTGGACTAGGTGTACTTGGGAGAGGTTTGTTGATTGGAGGACTGGTGCGATTGTCTTTTAACATGAAAGAAAACAACAATTTTAGCAAAAATTACACATCAGTCTCTGCACTGTCTTCTACCACCTGTGCAAATGAGTCTTTACTTGTGGCTGCAGCTCAGGTCAAGAGGCAGACCTGAGCATAGCTGGTCTTAATGTTGAGACTTGTGTGTGAACTGGTCTTATTTCATTGCTCAAGGTAGCAACCTAGTCCTCTGTATCAGGCTGCAGAGATTACTTAGACACTGACTGTTCTATGAACACTTATTTCACTCCTTGGGAAACAAGAAGCTACACAGCTCACACACCTTGTGGCTGGGTGGTGTAGTCCCTTCATTAGTCTGTCCTGTGCTGGTATGAACTTTGGTGATAGGAAGCGAGAAAGAACATACGTGTGAGAAAAACAACTGTTCCAAAGCACAAAGGGTGAGACTGGAACATAAATTATGCCAGGTTCTCCAGGGTGTCACTTTAACAGTTCCCTTTACAAAGAATGTATGCATGAAGTGCTGATAAACTTCTGTGAGTACATATGTGATATTTCGGTACTTTGATGAATATTCTGCAACCAGTAACAGTCTTGCATCATACAAAAATGAAAGCAGGCATTATATCAATGTTTCTTTTCTGGATGTCTCAAATCTTCATCTAACTGAAACTAAATTTCATTCACTTCAATGCAATCTGTCCATGGTTGAAAAGAACTGAAACAGAAAGAAAAAAAAAGCCTTTATACTGGATGGATGTAAGTAAAATTTTGTTTCTGACTGTTTTTTCAGGATATATATGATCCTCAGTAAAGGACAATATAGAGTGAATATTTGGGCTGCTTTATCCTCCGTTTTGCTGCTTTTGGAATAATGATTGGAGAAACAGAGATTAAGAATTGAGCTGTCCAGTCTTATGCACCTAATCTTGAATATGAATCCCTGCATATTCATATATGTGGATTAATCTGGAGCCAAGTTAGTGATCCCTCCCATACTTTTGCTTGAATTTTGTAGTTAGTAGATATCTATCAAAGTCGCTAGGACACATTATATTAAAATTCTAAACATAACTACCATCAATACTAGCTTGTTTCATGCTGTAATAATAATAATAATAAAAAAAAACCATACCCCTGAATGCTTAAGACCTAGTTGTCAGAATTAAAAGCAAACTCTTGAGTGAAGGACAGATTAGTCCATTTGAGGCCACTTCTCTTCTGGTACTGATCAATAAGCAATTATCAAGCTGACATAGTCAACTATTCCATAACTACCTGCATATTCACCCCTAGAAATAGGGAATGCACAGGGAATCTTCTTTTTCTCCTTCTCACTTGGAGGTGGCTCATAGCTATCATCAGGATTCTCTTCACTGGGGACCACATACATCTCAGAGTCAGAGTGGTCATCTGGATTTTCATAATCACTGTCCTAGAAAGACAGAATTTCGCATTTCTCATCTCACAACATACTTATGGCTTCATAGCAATGTATAACACAAATATCCTTGCCGGAGTACCATAACTAAATTACAACAATCTGTCCTTGAAAGGACCTGTTACAGTCTCTTCTCATGCTTCCTCTTTAAACAAACAGGCACTCTCGCCTGCCTCCCAAGACCTTCCTGCTCCTCCCAAGACCTTCCTGCTCCCTGTCTTCTTGCTGACTCCAAGGAGTCCTTTCACCTCAAGAGCTCAGTCTTCAAATTCTGGACCAACAGCATGTTTCCCTTCACAGGACATTTTCTTTCTAGTTCCAGCTGGGACTCTTGCTTGTGTCTTGTTACTTTCTCTCCCTTTCCTTTTAAAAGGGTAATCCGGATCCAACTTTGGAAGAAAACTGGTCACTTCGGGCTGACAGCTGCACCATTACTTTACATGGCTGATGACCATGACTTCCTTCATTCTAATGATTTCTAAAATCTTAGGAGAAGTCTTTCATTTCTAAGAAGTAGATTTCCTCTCCTCACCCCTCCTACCCTCCCTTCCCCACATAAAAGATCTTACTGATTTCAGAAATTATTGTGCAGTTTAAGAAGTCCCTCAAAATTGATGCCATGTGCTTACTTATCCAAGAAGCTTACCATCCATGGCTACCATTGGCAGTGCTTCTGAAAGTACTTCTAAGTGGAATGTGAAAAAATCACTGGCTACTCGTGAATAAAGCTGATATAACAAATCAGGTAATATTTCTATAGTACTAAGTTCAACCATAACTAGATGATTCAAAAGCAAACTTTTTTTATTATATCTTGTGCTATCTTCTTGCTACAGTAACCTCCAACTACCCTAAAATATGTACTTACAAAATCATCTGACCATTGTTCCTCTTCATTGTCTGCATGTTCTAAATCAAACAAAAGATTATTTAAGGAGATGGAATAATGAAGATAAATGTTTATCTTAGTTTTTTCAATCCATACCTATCATATTCATTTTTTAAAGAGTGGTCAAAATTTCCTTAACAGTTCAGAGCAACACATCTGGTTTGGACTGAACAGTAAGTTCTTGCTTGCTTTTGACAAATTGTTTCAGGGCTGTTGGAAAAGCATTAAAAAATGGCAAACTGCACTTTACCCAAAGTGTCCTGCTAATGCATCTCATTTTTAAGTAGGAGTGATAATTTCTAAATAATGGAACTATTGCTGGCGCCTGGGCCCTACACTTTCCTTTTTCTTGGTTAAAGCTCCAAGATAGCACACTATTACAAGTGTTTATGTTAAACATGAAACAGTTATCTGATAAATTCCAAACTCTTTACTTCAACTGTTGCCTTAACAAGGTGGCTGTTAACTTGTAAAAATGGCCATGAACTAGTTTGTGGGCAGTGCTGTAGGATATGCAAGTGGAGTTCTACCTCTAAGATAATTCCTTACATCATTATTAAATTAATACTATTAAGATTTTGCTTCTGTGATGATCCATTTTGTCAATTTCTGCCCTATTTACGTTCACATCATAGTTTCTGGCAGGGAGAGACTGGATGCAAATTCTCCTCCATTTTTGACAGCAGCCTACATACAGATAAGGACTCATTTTGAAAGAGTAGTTACTTGCTATTTTTTGCTAGCCTTTCATTTCAGAGGCGTGAACTACCTTCAGAGTTGTTGATAATGGTATCCTGTTCTCTCATTAAAAACAAATCGTGAAGCAATGTATAACAGAAATACTGTTAGGCATATAGATAAGAAATTTACATAGACATTCAGTATAAATTTACATTAACACACTTACCTAAAGCATAATCCCTTTGTGGTAGACTTGGTGGTGGCTTTTTTTTAAGGCTGTAAATGATAATTGTTACATTTATGATTTCATAAGTAACATTCACTAGAAGGGAGCATTAGTCAGACACATAAAGCTGATAAAAAAGATACCTGCAGCTGAAGAAATACAGATTACCATCACAGATGCTTAGCAAATAGCTGCAGAAGAATGCTTTGAAAAGCTAGAAACAGATAAGATATTAAAAGATAATCTAAGATTTTAATTTTTTTTTCCCCCCACTAAGAACATGTTGAAAGAACAGCTTCCTTGCTCACTCCCCTCCTCTTCATTTCCAGTGCAGAAACAGATAACAAAAGGGGCAGAGATAAATGCACATCTATTGGAAAATGAAAATCGGTTCTGGTTCACAGAGGCTTTGCTAAAACTCTGGCATAAGAAAGTGATGCAGCACTCTCCATTTTTATTTTTAGAACAATAATTTTGTGTGCACTTTATTTGTTGAATAATGTTTAAATGTATACCAAATCTTTCAGTGTCAAATTCTGTTTCTACTTACTCTTATTTTATGATGTTTGTTCCCTTTTTTGGTAAAAACTATTATAATAGCATTTTTAATACCAAGTGAATCAAAAGATAATTTGTAGAAATACTGAGAGGATCCTTATGGCTATACCTATTCATATGCATATGTATGTGCATGTATATATATTTAGCAAGCAGAAGTACACTTGTATGTGATATATGTGTATACACATATATAAGTGGGTATTCATGTATACTCCTACTTGCTAACTTGCAGCTGTCCAAAGAAGACACTGAATTACAGTCAGTTGAATTTTTTCATTACCCTGTAACAAAAAAGAAGAATTTGGGTTTAAGGTCAAGATGGAACGGTGCCTGTGAGACATCACAGGCCAGACTGATGACTCTGAAGAAGAAAAAAAACAACCCTTTGCTTTTTGTAGCCAGATAAAACATTAACACAGTCAATGACATTAAAATGACTCTTCAGAGTGACTTTTGTACATTGTCTGACAACTTCCCTGTAGCGCTGATGAGACCCCACTGTGGACCTGAAGCTTTGTCCACTGAATTGGTGGCTTCACTCATTCTTCAGTCAGGTCCTAACAAATTCATTTGCAAAAATGAGCAAGTAATTTTAAAAAAGCATCCACAAAGCATTTAAAATGCTTTCTTATGATCTCTGAGCGATAGTGATGTCTACAAATTTTGCTTTACCAAAAGAATTTGTCACTCAAGGTTTAAGTCCTGGGCATGCTGCTCAGGTGTCATTGTTCAGGTACCACTGTAACTCAGAGTGGAGCTGGCACTAACACATCAAATTTTTCAGTCCGTTTTAAGAAATGCTTTGGTTACTTCTGAGTTGAATTCATGGAATTCTATTGTTCAGATAGTCACCAAAATCACTCCATGCACATGCATGATTCAAGGAATAAATGGTGCGGGCATTTTTAAATCCCAAAAAAGCCCAACCACCCTCCTGCCTCTACCACCTTCCCCAACAAATAAAAAACAATTAAGAGACATTTTTGCAATATTAACCTGCTTTGTTAATTACTAACAACAGTAATGATAGATAGCTGCCTCCTCTGAAGTTTTAACTTCCTGCAGCACAATATAACAGTGTTCAAACAGTAAATTAAAAAGCATTCTCAACAGCCCTGCTCTTATCTTCCTCCAGGTTAGCACAGCCATGTTAGAAAGAAAAACCCAGGGCCACTGCCAGGGCACATCTCAGGTCTCAGGGAGGGCAGACCAGGATCTACTGATGCCCTTTGCAACATATCTATCATGAGTTGTTCAGAAATGGTGGAGGCTTGGAAAACAGTGGAACTGAGGCAACAGTAAGAGGCTGTCTGGGTCATGGTGTCAAGTATGTGGCTTAAGCAACATTACACATTTCTAAGCTGTTATGCAGAAGGCTTCCACACTTTGTCCCACGGCCCATAAATCCTGGCAGTGGCCCTGACAGAAAATGTAAATATGTTATAACGAAAGCATACGAAGTACAGAACAGAAGTCTGTGTCTAAGCAGCCTATCATGCTATTGTGCAGCTATGAAATAGCATACCGATCCCAAGTATCTTTCCCAGTTTTGCAAATTAAGGCCACTTGTTCATTTTGGAACCTGAATATCAATAGAAGAAAAGAAATTATGTTTCTGTCACAGAGCTGAAACAGTTCATGGCCACATCTATATTTGCTAGAGTCTCGTCAAATATGTTATTTATTCTAAAATTCAAATCCACTAAAAAAAGTAATTCTCACTGTCTTTACTGAATGCCAGATCTGTAATCCAGGCTCATTTGAAGTCAGCTAGCGCTTTGCTTTACAGGAGCCAGAACTTTACCCACTGTGCAAACCACAAGACAAGCTCAAAAGACATGACCCTCTATGCCAAGATGTGGTTATGTAGCTATTTCAGATTCTGATGTCATTATCCACACAAATGCTGCAGAATGGCAATTGACTTTGTCCTGTTCTCCTGAAGTTAATGAGAAAGGACTGAAAGAATCAAATGCCATCTAACCTAGCAAACATATTTAAGTGTATTTAATCTTAGTATATACATTTTAGCTTCAACAAATAACCAAACAGCATTTGAGACATTTCATGCAATGGGGTGTAGATGCCTCTCACACAAGAACAGAATGCATAGCACAGAAATTTATAACAACTTTAAAGAGAATAAGCTATTCCATTTTCAAACGATGTATTCCAAGATTCCCCCCTATAGCATAGGGAGTATGATCCAACAAAACATTTAGGCATGTGCTTTTCTCACATAGGTGGTCCTGTAGGAACCGCAAATATTAATTACATGCTTTGAATTTGCAGCACATTTTTGTTTTCCTGAACCAAATGGAGATCTTTTGAATAAACTGCAGCAGAGGTTTTGGTGTTTTGATCTAGCAACACTTATTTATACAGGCTATACCCAGAAAAGTAACCAAACATATGTAGTAGTAGCCCTTTCCATGTAGCACTTAATTCTCCCACAGGTGCATTTCCCCACTAGTGTTTTTGCTCACTCCCCCAGCATTTAAGATGTGCCTGAAAACTCAATGTTTTCAAAAGTCCTTCACTTTTTCTATTGTTAAGTCTGTAGAAAGTCCAATCCCTTCTTAAGGACCATTTAAATTTAATAGTTTTTACAAAAATTATACTGATATTATTGCTTAGTTGAGTATTTATAGTACACATTAGTTTTAAGTGCACTAGATCATCACACTTGTGATTAAAAGATAAATTTATTGAACTTTGCCAGAAACATTTTCAGAGTTCCAAAAGGTGTGATTCAGCTGACAGATAAACTTTTCCTGAACTGTGTTCTCATGACCTAGTGGAATACTTTGCTATAGATTTGAACGTATGTGGCAATTGTACAAGATAAAATTAATCTGAAACATTTTTTTGGAAAGTGTTATTACTACGCTTTCACACATTTTCTTTACAATGTGCTATGACAGTGAAATGGCATCTAGCTGTGATTTACTTTTCTTCACTTTGGTGAAATATTTTTATATTAATAAAAATCCTGGCACTCCAAACATTCTATTCAGCTACACAGTGACTTTCATGTTTCTTCAGAACAGCTGTTAAAATTAGGTATGATATTTTTTGCTATTTTCTAAGTGCAGTACATCTTGATATTAGTACATTTCTCTCACTGGTTCATAGAACACTGCTTTTCCCTCTGCCAAGAGTTGGATCATGGATGTCTTCTAGTTGCAGCTGTGCAGGTTGAAGAGATATTTCATAACACAATGACCATTTCTCTGCCTGAAATTACTGCGTAAGTTATAAATGGTATAGAAAAATGAACACGACAAATCTGAAGTAGACTTACTCAACTACAAAGCTGGGTAAAGCGTTGTCTTTTCATTTTTAGGTCACATAGCAAATGTGATTTCAAGAAATGGACATATTTGGATTGTGTGCTGCCAGACATAACTACAATTATATGATTTCTGATGGCAGTGCAAAGGGAGTTTTGATAGGATGTGATGTTGCAATAAGGTGAGTAAACTGACCTTCTAGTTTCTTATTCAACACAGTAGGTCAGCACCTACCGAAAGTTTAGGCTGAAGTCCTGACTTTGCTGTACATTCAGTATGACTTTTAGCACCAGCTTCAGTGCAGCTAGGATTGCACAGAGCTTAAAGCTTACAATTTACAGATGAGTGCTATGTCTTTACAGTGTTTCAAGCATAGGCAACCATCCTGCAGCATGAAATCTATTTCTCTACTCCCCCGTTCTGTATTACCAAGGATGTGAATATGAAAGCAATGCCCCCAGCTCCCACTGTTTATACAATGTTGGCTACGCCCATTGCTTCTACACCTGAGAACATAATCCTCTTTGACACCATGATCTGCCCAGCTGCTGGGCCTCCAGTGCTATAAACAGTATTGTAAGTGATTAAGGGCAAGCAGGTGACTGCTGTCCTGCAAGGGCCAATATTTTTACTGCCAGAAAATTTCGAGTCAGGATGGTGAGCAAACAGGAACTTTTCAGTAATGAAGAAACAACCTATCAATTTCTTTCCTGTTCCCACCACTGCTCAGGCTGCTTTCTACACACCTTTAAGACTCACACGGATGGTAGAGGAATTCCTCCACACCTGCACCCCCGATGAACCAAAATGGAGAGCAAGCCTCATTGCAAGAACTTTTCTTACATTTCTACATAATCAAGAGCCAATCCAGATTTTAGAAGTGTTGTAACAAATAGTGGCAATAAGTCAAATGTATTTTGTGAGTATCTGATCATTCTTTCAATTTGAGTAGCAGAGGCTCAACAGTATAAATCTGTGTAACAACTTTAGGCTTCAGATAAGTAAGTACACTATTTGAATTCCCTAAAATTATTTCTACTTATAATAGGTTTGAATTTGATGGGGTTTATTCCACCATATAAACAAAGTCTGAATCTCTGCTACATAAAGCCAATTAAAAAAAAATAAGAATTCTGGCTTCAGTTGTGTTTAGATCCTTAACACTTAATACAATAATTCTGTAAGTGAAATGGAAGTAATGGTCAACTTATATTTTTTAGAAAAAGCATAAAAAAAAATCCAACAAAAAGTCCCTAAAGGGCACATTGAAAGGAATACAGCCAGTTCTAATTCTGTAAAGCTTGGCACCTCTTGTGCATAGCCTTATCACTGTTGTCAACTCATGCTTTTATTGCAACTCATTATGTGCTGGGTTCAAGACTTGAGTTCTGGAGTCATATGCAAATGTAAGAAATTCTTTCTTTAATTTTTAAAAAACTAAATTTCTGATCAATAATTGCAGAAGAAAATAATATGACTCAGATGAAGCATAGTGGCATCAAAAAGAATACTATATGTATCCTTTTTACTTTTTATATCTCAATTTGTATTCTCACAGCTGGAAGAGCTGAAATGTGAGCTTTGTGCTGCAGTCATACTTTAAGAGAGTTTTTATAAACATGCTCTTTTTTATAGTTTTTAGGGGGTTTTTTTATCTTGAGTGAATCAAGGAATTGCAACTTGTATCTGACATTTAGTGATGGGACTTCTGACCTTCCCAGCTTCCACTACATTTAGTTCTTGTTATTTCTCCCTTGTCTTTCCTTCCTCTCTAGGAAGAACACACAGTCAGAGCAATACTGATTAACAGCAAAATTCACATTCAGGCAACTATGGGAGACACTTTGCAGCCTCAAATTATAAACTTGAGATGCTTCTGTTGTTTTTGCCATCTGCTTTCCTCTCTGAGGCTTTTGAACTGGACCCACTGCAACATTATTAATTACAGAAACTACTACTGTGAAGTAGGAAGTCACCCTTTATTAAAAAGCAGCAGCAGCTGCAACAACAAACCCTCCTCACCCTCCTCTCCTTCAAAAACCCACCAAAAATTTTAAGACAGCCTACCAGCTCTTCCCTGGGAGCAGGTCCTAGGTGAAACTGCCAGTTTTTTGCAGATGGGTCTCTGAACACATTGGTCTATTTACATATACACTGTGTTAAAAACAAACCCACACAAATGAAATTAAAGACCCGAGAAGTTGAAAGAGGGGAATTTTAATGGAAAACCTCCTTTCGCACTTGAATGGAAACAATAAGTGCATATACCAAGTGACTGATTTACTGCAAATTGTAGCAGTGTTAGAGTGAAAGAGTATGAGTAAAGGAAAAAATTAGCCCAAGAATCTATCACTTATTTTACTGTCAGAGCCTACTCAAGGTCAGAAACACAGCTGTGAAAATGAGACCAAAAAGCAGGGCTTGCAGCCTAAGGTTACTCCTTCTGCCTGGGGAACAGGAGAGCCAGGTGATGGCTGCTGCTTCTGGAGGCGTATCCCACTCCTCTGCCAGGGACAGCAGCTGCTCCACAAACACCAGCCCCGCCTGGGGCCATAGCTGAGCCAGCCTGGCTTTGCAGAACTCTTGCACAGCCAAACCAGGCTGAGCCCTATTGCTTCTCTCAAGGGCCTACTGATTGCTTCATATAGACCAGGTATGAGCTCTGCCCGTTCTTCAAGTGACCCATCGTGGTCAGTCTGAGAACTATTTTAAACAATGTTTCTATGTGCCTTTTATGTACAAGATCTGTATTTCTAGAATTTAATATGGTCATCCTGGAAACACTGCAAGTTCTGTGTACTAATTAACTTTTCAAAGTACTTAGTACTTTTGTTGCCAATGACCCATGTAAAGAAAGACATCTGAATGAGAAAATCACATCCAAATAGAAGTCCTATGCAAATAAGCTATTGCATTAAGAAAGTGTGCTAAACAGCTAATTGGTTTAAATAGATGTTTGACTGGAAACAGTGAATAGTGTATTCATTTGACAAGGATGCAGAATTACTGGAATTTCTTTTCATGTATAAATGCACATGAATATTTTATGATACTCTCATGCATGTGACATCAATATGCATTCTGCACAGCACTTCTTACTGGAATAAGGAAGTGGATAATAATGCTGGATTTTGTTTTATGGGACTGAACATAGGAACATTTTTATAGGAATTTTAACTATGACGTCTGACCAGATGGTTCAAGGTGGAGCTCAAATTAAAATTAATTGCAGCAGGTACCCTGAACAGTTGCCTAAGGAGAAAGGCACACATCCAAACAAGTGATGACCATTCCCAAAGAAAATTCAAGAAAAGTCCATTTCACTCAAATACTGTTTTTTCAGGGCTACAAACACAACCTGCCACTGGAGTCCTATACTTAAACTATGGTGGTTTTAATACTGATAACAATTCTGCATGTCACAGTCTGAACTGGAGCTCTTCACGTACACCAAAGTACATCCCGCTAGAACAACACAGTCCCACCACTAAAATACGTTACAATGTGAACTTCCCCAAAGTGATAAAACTAGGGATTGGCATTTCAAACTTACTTTTTGAACTTGTTTATTATCCCACTTTCATTTTTCTTGATGTCATGCACCATCTTTTGAAGCTTTCTGGAAGATATTAAACAAAGCCAGCATTAAAATTACCAAGTGGTTGAACGTCCATTTATATAAATTAATAAAAAGATGCTTAATATATTTTTAGTAAGTACTTTAGTTGCTAAATCATTTGTGCATGAACTTTTCCTCCGTTTTTAACAGTCCTTCAGCATTATTTGTGTTATCCTTCTTTATATAATTAAATGCAGTTTAAACAATCAATTTAATAGTGAGTGCGTCAAGAAGAAACATCATTGCCTAAATTAGCAGTTCAGAATATTTCAATGTTAACATTTTGTCCAGAACCGTCTTTAGAACACTGCTCAGCTATAACAGGAATGTCCTCTGATTTCTGACCTTACATGGGACATTTTACCTCATGTCCATGGTGTTTGCAGTTACAACAGCGGGGGGAAACCAATACATTCCTGGGCTCAGGCCATTTGAGGAACTATTAGAGTACTGATGACTTTGAGTGGTAAAACCTCATTAACTTAGGACTCAAGTTACATGAACTGATATCTGGAATTGTAGTTTGTTTCATTCATCAGTTGCACCGACCTCATTGAAATTCTACTTTTAATCACAACGATTTAAGTTGAATATCTTATTTTTCACTCAGCAAGTATCACTTAGAATCCCACCTCCCCTCTCATTTAAAAAACCCCACACCACTAAAATCAAATCAGTGTGATTTTTGCAAAAGATTGACTTTATAGCGAAACCTGTCCGAAGCCTGCAAATACTAGAAACTTCTATAGAATGCGTATATATTTTTAATTTCTTCACACAGTGTGTATTCTTCCAGTTCACCTAAACTTTGCATTTTTTATTAGACCTGAAGATTTTAGCACAACCAATAAATTTAGGGGTCCCCCCCCCCCCCCCCGAATGCACTTAAAAATTTGCCTTCCATTCTTCATTGTAAGTTGTCATTCCACCCTTTAGTCTTCCCTACTTCCTCTCTGATGCACAATCAGGGTACCAATAGACTCTTGGACACTTTGCTTACAAAGAGAAGTATGAGCATCAAAGTACTGTTTCTTCTTTTTAAAGTTTTCTTTAAACTTGAAACCTTAATATTTAGAAGGTTGAGTAACACAGAGCTTCACTATAAAGAGACAACTTCCAGCTTCCTCACTAGAAATAAAAACTTTCCCCTGAAAATTAAAATAATTTTTTCAAAGAACATTGTATTAGATGAGAATTAGCTAATCAAAATCTGGAAGTAACTTCACTAATGTGATTATTTGTCTGCAGTCCTTGGTTTGGTCTGAGCAGACATGTAGCCACTCAAGGCATCAGGTAGCAGTTGAAGATTAGGCTTATGCTGGAAAGGGTCTTCCTACCTCTGCTACTGATTTTAGAGCAATTGTGTTAGTGATAATTAATCCCATTTTATGAGACTTGCTTAAAAAGAACAGTTAAATAACTGAATACTTCTAAGATTTTAGAAAACTGAATAATGAAGCTTGACTTTGTTCTTAATAATGTAAACAGAAAAGAAAAAAGATTATCCTTACACTATGTCAGCAGAAATTGAAGGATAATCCACATTTTAACAGCCCTGTAATACAATAACATGGTATAACCTGCTCTGATAAGCTGTATCATGAATCTGATACTTGGAGAGTATTCTTAGAGCCTAAATCTTTGCCCAAATTTACTTCAGAAGCCATTCAACCTATTCTTTCTAGGTTCTCAACTCATTAAAAAAATAGTGCAAATAATGGACAAATAATTCACAAGCACATCTTTAACTTCTGCTGAAAACTCAAACTATTAATTTACAGCAAAATGATACAATGCTACCTGCTGATATAAAGAAATAAATTACTTATAGGTGTGAAAAACAGGTGCACAGCAAAATGTCCCAGTATTTCTGGAACAATGCACTACACCTATAAGAGAAGCCTGGATTATTATCTAAACTAAACAGATACATTAAATCTGGGGTGAAAAGCTCAGATGAACTTCTGCTCTTCTGTGGTATTTCTTGTTGGTTTTTTCCCCCCTAACAGATTCAGCTTCTGGTTATGCTCAAAACATCCCAAATAGCCATTTTCTGCAGTTTACTGTTTCTGTGTTGTGCCCCAGCTGGCACCTGGCAGTGTCTATAAATTAAAAGTAATGAGGACTGAAAAGACTGAGAGGAGATTTAAATGGTTTAGTTCTAGTCTGGGGAGAAAAGTTGTCTGCAAGCGTTTGTGTTTCTTTCAGAGAGGCTCGCCAGACTTCAATTAGGCACACATGGAAGCATCAGTTACATTTCTTTCTGAGTTTGTTGTTCACTGGAGATAGGACTCAAACATCAACAACAACAAACAAATCAAATTGTAGATTTATCTGAATATTGCTTATTGCTCTGTGCTGACATAAATATATATTTACATTAGCAAAATTATGGCTTTATTTTGAAAAAAAAACCATGTTTTTTTTTCACCTTACTGGTTTTATTCTATATTATCATTTTGGTGCTAACAAAATCTACACACACACACATAAGTAAAACCCACCCCAAAACTGCTGACCACAAGTACCCAGAAGAGTTTGCTTTTCATTTGATCATATTTAAGTGAATTGATTATAATATCATGGGTGTTCCATGAGCCTTGAATAAGACTATAGATTAAAAGATCATTTTAATACATTTTCTATTTAAAAAGTGTATCTAAATTAGAGATAATCACACATGCTGTCGCTAGGATGCTATTTTTTCCATGCAGATAGACTGAAATCAAAACATTTGCATAATTGTATTTCCTAAAAATCTGTGTCTTTTATTTCTTGTTCTTTTTATGGAGGCATTTCATTTTCTAATTACAACTTAGATAAATTAGAAAGTACCTAATATATGTTTGTGTGAATTTTTTCAATCTTTAAAGTGATGTAGCTCTTACAGGAGTTATTACAACGCTTGTTTGTTGCCTCCAGACAATTTAACTTGTATCAAACCTGTGAGAGTAAGCAGATAACCAGGGCACTGTGTAGTGGTAAGAAGTCATCAAGCATAGCTGATCTCCAGTTCAAGTGGAATCCCCTTTGACCCATAAAGTTGAACAAACTGCAAAAACCAGTCTATCCAGTTCGCTAGAGGCTGAGATTTCTTGAGGTGCCAGGCAGTATAATAGGCAACAACTGAAAAGTTTTACAAAGAGCCGTCTGACCTGAGATCTTAGAGAGACAGAAGAAAAGATGAGAGGCAGATAACAAAGTCTCTGGCAAGAGGATTCTCCAAATCTTAAGGGTCTCAATCTCAAGCCCAAAGGCCATTCCAGAGCAATGAGGAAGGTGAAGCACAGAACAGATTTGTACACTTAATATTTTGCCTGGATCTATGTATCCGACCAGTGCTAAAATACTTTTTGTATTGCTTTCCAATACTTTACCTAAGATTATACTCCAAGTAAAGAGGTTCATTGTGGGAGGGTTTATCAGAGCAGCATCCCTGAGAGTATCTAGGAAATCGAGGCTACCATGGCCAATGCAGACAGCCCTTGCTTCAGGTACATAACTACAACCCTCTTTCTTCACAACCTGAGTCAGGACCTTGTTACCAACTAATGTTTATTCTCTTATGTTTGCTTGGGATGAGCAGATAGTAGAAACATTCAAGGACCTCAATCAGCTAGTACTGTAAATGAAAATAATAAGTAATGCTAGTTTTACCTTGCATTGCATGTAATTAAAGATAACTAAGAGGTCAAACTTAAGAGTTGCTTCTTAACTACAAGCACCAACGCTTCATTCAGTCTGGTTAAGAGTTTTTCATGTAAAGTGAGGCTTGCAGGTAAAGGTGCAGTCTGTGTCACTGCTAATCTTCGAAACACGTTTCAGCAATAGACAGATATTTTGAGAACTACCTTAATTGTGACAGGTATAGACTGGATGGGACTCTGGATCACGAACTCACTGCAGACAGAATAGATTTCCAAAGTTCTGCAGATGAGAAATTTGAAAGTCTCGGTGCTTCTAAAAAGTGTTAGGTTTCTTACAAATACATTAGAAATTCTACATGTTGGAGGGATTAACAAAAAAAGACAATCCTAAAATGAAACACTTTTTGAATGAAACAATACTGTTTTGCCATTTTCCATACCTTACCAATTTGAACCTCCAGTAATTCAGGATTATCAGATCTATTGACAAAGTGTAAAGGAAGGGGGAAACTTTTGCCACTGCAAGTACCATATATCCTGAAAGAAGGATTTGCTGTGTCACAAAATAACTAGCTGCACTCAAGGACTGGCAGAGCTGCCTTGAGATGAAACAAAATGAAGCAAAAGCACCCTCTCTTTGATCTGGTCACAGCTCAGCGTATGAGGAATGCATGATGAATGAAAGAAGGATGCTGGGTGGACCTGGCCTGTGATACATTCCCACCTTCAGACATCAGCCAGAAGCTCTTGGCTCTTTTGCATACACACTATCCTACAAAAGCTTTCTGAAGTTTAAATAATTTTCAAAAGAGAAAAATATAACTAACATGAAGAAGAATAAAGTGTGCAACAAGCTTTCAGCTCAGATGTGAGATGAGGTATAGAGTTGCCAGCCTTGAAATAGAGGAGTCTGTCTTATTGTCAGACAGATCTGTTGCAATGTGGTATTTTCCCACCATTTAGACTAATTTTTGAGAAATTGCATTTATCATTATTACAAGTCTGTGAAGATACTTACAAATATATATTATGTAGCTGTGCATGTTATGGCTCAGAGCAGCCAGCATGAATGGTTCCTCAGTGCTCATGACCTTTCACTGCTCCTGGAAGCAGAGGGGGATCTCCTGTGTGCATGAACAGCACAGTTCACCTGTGTGTGCTCAGGGAACTTTGCACCTTCAGCATGCACACTGGCTGTATTTTAGCTGTACAGCTGCTTGGGTCACAGGGCAAGTGACAGCCCTCTGCTGTAAGACCATCTTATGGGGTCTCTGGAGTGGGCAGACGGGGCACAATTGCATCAAGGTGTCTGGCTGTGAGCACTTGCAGCTGGGATGGGTGCTGATAATGTTTTTGGACACAGGACTGACTGCAGCAATGGTAGGGAGTGCTGGCAAAATGGAAACCAGTTTTAAACAATTCACAGGAAGGTTTCTATATTACAGGCATGCCTTTTTCTGTTTATCTGGAGGATTAGAATCATACCTCCTTAAATTTCTGGTGTTTGCAGGACTGTCTGAATTATCTGTTTTGGCTCTTGAAAAATCACCATCTGTACTCACAAACCAGTTTCTTTAATTAAAGAAGGGCAGAATTTTGAACATAATACATTCAAAAAGGTCTGGAAGGGAAGATTTGCAAGCAATATTGAGATATTCAGCATTAAGTGACCTCAATATTCTTTCTCTCCTAACATCAGTTCAATCTTTAACTGATGAAATTCAATTGGTTCTAACAGTAATAATTTAAGAAATTAATCCCACTGTGAATCAGACAGTTTGCACTCTAGTTTCTGTTCTTATACCTTTTTGAGTACATCTCAGATTTCTCACTGACAGGACAACCTCTAGTTCTGTGCTTAGAAAGTCACATTTTCTGAAGATCATTACTATTTCCATTCACTTAAAGTAAGACTGTAGGTAGGGTATAGCACTCATTTTTGTCTTATGAAAAGCAAAATAATAGATCAGATTAAAACAAAAAGTAGTTGTTTCTTGAGTATTTTTGTTTGTGGTTGTTTTTGTTGGTTTTTTTCCCCCAAGCAAATTCAAATGCTTAGCATTGGAAACCTAGAATGGGATTTAGTAAGTAGAAATTTAGACTTAAAAACATCTCAAAAAATATCCCCCTGCCTCAGCTGTAAAGTTTCACAGAAAAGAAGCACAAAGCAAAGTGAGGAAGAGTATAATGGAATTTGGAGCATAAAAGCCATGTTATTAGATGGCAAAAAACTGCAGTTCAGAGTAGAAAATGAAGATTAATGCAGCCACCTCTGTTAATTAAAAAAAACACATTAAAATATGAAACTAAAGAAGGAAGAACATGCCCAGACCCTTTCTTTATGGCTTCTCACAGTATAATTATTCCATCACATTCTCCCCAGCTGGTCTTTGTTTTGTGTTTCCATTAGCCTTCGGTTTTATAAACAGCTATGCAGCTGACCAAATTAAGAAAGTTATTGTTTCTGGACAAAGGGGAATACTCCTGCTTGCTTTGGTGGGAAGAACCTGCTTACCTAGAAGGGGATTTGTAAAAGTACCACTTGAGATTTTTAAAAGCTTAAAGCTTTTATCTTCAACTATCTTATAAAAATAAATTAACAAACTAGAAAAGTACCACCTCAATGGGCTTCCATGAACACAACGCTCCTGATGTGGTCTCTAGAAGAATGTGGGTCTTAGTGAACTGGGTGTCTACATAAGATGTATTTTTGTATTTCTGCCATCTAAGACAACTCAATTAAATGGTATAAAACATGTGTACCCCTTTCCTCCTCCCTTCTAATTCCTCAGTAGAAAGCAAAAGAAAATACCCAAATACAGAAAGCAGCTAATTATTGTCCTTAGACTTTCTTCACATTTCCACATGCAGGAATCCCTATATCCCATGCTCCCTGAAGTCCTTTGGAAGGAAATGCAGGCTGTCATCAGCCAGCTGGGTTGGAGCTGGTGTTTTCAGTGACTGTTACATGTGTGTAATGCATAAAGACATATCTGAATCCTTGGCGTGCAGTCAGATAAACTACTTCAGTTGCTGCTGGTCTAAGATAGGGTGCTACAGCCCCTCCTTCACTCTGAGGGCTTATCACAACCCAAACCCTGCATAATGGAAGAGAAGGAAGTCTGGAGCTGGAGGTGGTAACCTGTGATACCAAACCATCCATTCAAGGCACCAAGGCTTTGATCTTTATCTGTAAAGCTATCTCAAAGCTGTGAAGAAAAGTTCAAAGAAGTCTGCTTGTGGGGAGAAGCCAATTACAGCTACCTATCTGAGAGGAAGAGGGAAGAACTAATTGTCTTCTGCTGTGTTCATGAGATGCACAAGGGGAAATGACTATGCATAAATTTTGCCAAGTGTTGTTTTTTAAGAAAGTCTCAATAACATCCCTTTCTGCTCACTTTTGAATCACCCACTATTTTGATTAAAGGTAAATCCCACAATTACAGCAGGTGCATGTTTACATCATACACATAGAAGCACAGAAAGGCTAGATAATGATTATCCTTTTCATTTTCATATGCCCTCTATGTAATCTTCACAAAGAGGCTCAGTCCCTCTTTTACTATGAAGTACTAACATATACTGAGGAAATAAAAATATATAGCATGTAATTACATAATACACCTTTGAGAAAAATCACTCCTGACATGAAAGTTTAAATACTTTGAGGTGACTGGGAATTCTCCAAATTGAAAGAAACCATGAAGTGGGTCCAAGACAACTAAAGCCCCATCAACATCAGCAACTGAATGGTGCAACTGCTTTCACACTTTAGATCAAGGCTGAGGCTTGTTCTGAGTAGGTATGGACAGTATATTAGTAATAAAAGTTTCATGCGTTGAAGTTGTACAGTTTTTTTTGCAATGACCTTTTTTTTATTTAGCAGAGAAGCAAAGTAGACCTGGTTTCTGCTATCTTTCTTCACTACTATTGAGGACTTCACAGCTGATTTTGAATATCAGAAAGCAGTGATGGCCCGGCACTTTTTAGTGCAACTTTTTAAAAATATAGATATTTAACAGCAGCTGGAAGCATTTGAGGTTTGGATGCCTCTTTCTCCTTATGCACATTGCTTTCCCCTTTATCCCAACTGAATTTTAGTGATACTGTAAGGAGCACAATAAAAATTAGCTATTATAATATGCAAGTGAATATTGCATGTCACTTCTTGATATAAAAAGTTAAAATACATTTTCTGTTCTGTAACTGACCTGCTCTGTTTTGAATTTTCTTTTGGTTAACTGATCTCTTTCTTTTGCACCAGCTCTCTGGAAGTAAGTTGGTGTATTACAAAACAAACAAAAAGAAACCACATACAGAAGCCACATTCACAAGGCTTACTCCATCTTTTCTGGAAGGTTTGCCAGCAGCAGGAGGTTACCTTAAAATACAGTTCCAGTTAAAACTGAGTGCTGAAGGATTAGTACACTAGAGTCTGGTTGGTGAAGGAGAGCAAGGGCAGAAATTTAAAAGAGTTAAGTGGGTTTTTATATTTCACCAAAATGAGGAAGCACAAAGTCATTGCAGGGAAGTGAATGAAGACAGGATTTGGATCCAGAAAATTACTACTACACTGCTGTACATGGGCTGAAAGTGTTGTTGCTCAAGCTACAGAAACATTATATGTGGCGTGGCACTGGCAGCGATCTAATAGAGGCTACTCATGGATCTGTTTTGTTTGTTTTGTTCTGAAGCCTATCAAATTTTGTTAAAACTTTAGAGAAGCACTTTGTTCTCCAGGTCACTTTAATGGAGCCCACAGGGGCTGCCACTGAAAGGGGAAATTCCACTCTTTAATGCCCTCCGTGCTCACCCAGCTATGATGACTCATGGAACTGCCAGCTGGGAAACTAACTTCTTTTTTTTTCTTTTGCCAATTTAGATATCAGCAGGATCAGATCCGGCTTCATCACAAGGTCATTGGATCCCTAGTGCCAGTGTGAGGGTGGAGATGAGTGGCAGGGCAAGCAGGGCTGTTGGGAGGGTGGAAGAAAGAGACCTACTCTTTTGGCAGCAGCTCAGACTTATGCTGAGTTAAATTGGCTATGGAACTACAGCCCCAGTAGTGCTTCCTTGCCTCTGTGCTTCTTGCACAGATGCGTATAGCATCCTTATTTTAAGACATAAAGGAAACAGCCACATTGTACAGTCACTTGTATTCATAGCCTACGTCACCCACTTGCCCTTGCATTAAGCCTGAAAAATGTATGCTCATGTTTTTCATATTATTGCCTTGGGATGCGCTATTTTAATTCTTCCTAAAGTATTTATTGTGTACTAATTTATGTCAAGGTTATCAAGCTGTAGTGTTGTTTACCCTGAAAAATGAACTTGTCCAGAATGTATATACTAATAGATTAGGATAAAAATGCTAAGAGAATTTTCAAGCTTCTTTTGACCCTCAGTCATTTATCATGGTTGTCACAAACCAAACTTATTTACAGAGTATATAAAGTTCTTCTACAGTTTACCAAAAATCGAAGATGATTCTCTGCAGCCAAATGGGAAAATCCTGTCACTTTGAGCCACTATTTTCCATCAGTTTTCCAATTCTCTTGTCTGCTGAGCACATAAACCCAGTAATATTTGCTTTCTAAAAGATATAATTGCTTATCTGTCATATTGTAATATATTTTAGGACACTTAGACTATAAAAGATGTTATCCAAAACTAAAATCAGTCCTCTAATGCATCAATCATTTTAAAAACCATTAAATGGTTTTTAAACCCTATTTTTTCCATGTAAAAACACAAGGAAAAAACTATGTAATGAGCCAATACATTATTTCTTTTCTAATGATCAGCAACTTCTAAATCATCTACACAGTCTGATTTAGACATTTGAAGATGGCTAAAAGTTACTCCCAAGTGATTCCTGAAGTCAAACTTAAAACATTGAGGTATTTCCATTAAATACATCAAATAGAGCAGATACAAATTTTCCTCATTGCACTGTGCATAAAGTAACATGCTGCAAAGGAGAAGCACATTTTAATGCTGAACTGTACCAGTCCAACAAATTAAAAGGAAACATTCAAAATTTTTAAGTGTCAAAAATATCAGTTAATGTAGCATTGTGAACATGAAGTAAAGTGATCTGCACTCTACAAGCTGTCATTTTTTTCAGTTTCTTTTTAGCAGGCAATTGAAATCTTATTTTCTCCTCTATGTTTGGTCACAATGTTGGGACTGCCTGCAGTGTTAAAGCTGCAGATTTCACTCCTTGTTTAAACAAAAAGCCAAAACAATGCTTAGGATATTTAAAAATGTTTCAATTACATCATATCTGGCCTGTTACAACTGTGAAGATGAAGCAGTGGTGGAATAAGCTGTGCCAATATCTGCACAATTTTCCCAGCACAAGCAGAATGAAACTAAAGGTACTATATAAGCATAGCTCACCTTGTGAACAGACTCTTACAGTGCTGTCTACACAGAGATTAAACCTGTGCTTCTCACCACAGTTTCAATATTACACCACATCATTTTGCCCACATTGTCATATTTTTGCTTAACACACAGGTAAATCACAGTTAAACATACTTTTCTATAAATAACATTACAGGCAGGAAATTCTGTGTGAGAATAAATAGTATGTGGTTATTTAATTGTGTTTTATGTTTTTTTTAGGTTTGTGGGTGTTTTGTTTGTTTTGTTTTTTGTTTGTTTGTTTTTTTCTTGTAAAAGGTAGCAAGTTTCAGGTTTGGGTTTTTTAGCTTGGAGATTGGTCCAGGCAGGATGACGTAGCTGGAAAGAAGAAAAGAAGCTTTAAAGGGATTGATATAATGAAATGGTGCAGAGAGAAAGGAACAAAGGAGAAAAAATATAGGGATGGAGGCTGTGCTATGCTGAAACAAGGTCAGAGGGAGAAGCAAGAGAATTTGACTGGAGAAGTGGCAGTGGTAATGAAAGAATGGATTTTTGCAGCAGTATTTGGGCAAGTTTGCATTTCCTATCTCATTCCATTCCAAAGTCCAGAGGGGAGAGAGATTCATGAACTATTTAAGCTGACAGAAAACTAGAAGAAATAGGGAATATACAGCTTTATCTTTTAATCACAATCCTGTGCTTTGTTCTGTGTTTTTCTAACAATCCTAGAAAAATCTCATATGTGGAACAGTGCCTATTTGGGCCTTTAGAGCACTGAGCAGTGTCCAAGTAACTGGACACTTGAATCACTGAAGATGATCAGAGGACTGGAGCACCTCTCTTGTGAGGAAAGGCTGAGAGCATTGGGATTATTCAGCCTGAAGAAAGCTGACCTTCTTTGATATATACAAGGGTGACCTTATTGCAGCCTTTCAGTACTTGAATGGGGCCTACAAGAAAGTTGCAGAGGAACTATTTACAATGGCATGTAGTGATAGAATAAGGGGGAATGGCTTCAAGGTGAAAGAGAGTAGTTTAGATTGGATGTTAGGAAGAAATTCTTTACTGTGATGGTGGTGAGGCACTGGAACAGGCTGGCCAGAGAACTTGTGGATGCCCCATCCCAGGAAGGGTTCAAGGCCAGGTCGGATGGGGCTTTGAGCAACCTGGTCTAGCGGAAGGTGTCCCTGCCCATGGCTGAATGATGGGAACAAGATGGTCCCTTCCAATCTAAACCATTCCACAATTCTATCATTTGCATGGCCTTTCCTCTGGAGTCTATATAACTAAGAAGAGGATGAGATGTTGAAGCTGGATGTGGGCTTTGATGCTCACTTCTGTCATAGGGAGCAGTCTTTAGCATAGTTTGAAACTCCAGTTTCTTTCCTGCTTGAGTTTATTTTTTTGTCCTGTTCAAGTCCATTGATGCAATAAACTATGTTAAAATTTGACTTGAAAAAACAGAATAAGTTTCTGAGTCTGTTTGCTACAACTAAGAGCAATTAGTACAACTGTTGTTCAGATATTCCCCATTCATTTTCTCCAAAAGAAAATGCTAACTATGATAAAGAATCCTATGCATGGAAGTTTACAGCTAAATACCGTTTCACTCCCAAATTAATTAATTTTCTTCTATGCTCTTTCAAAGAGAAACAGTGCCAAAAAATCCTGTGGTAAAGAAAAGACCTAGCAGTTACAACAAAGCTATCTCTATCTAGAAAATTTGTGAAGACCATAAACACCTACAAATTTGATAGGCAATTAACAGACATTCAGGCCTTAAGCAAACATCTCTTGATTTTCACAGAATTAGATCTTAAACCTTCTTGTTTAGCAGGAGATGTGAATACAAAATACTGCAAATAATTGAACATGTTTGTTCAACCTGAGGAAAAAAGTCAATTGCTATTTTTTTCCAGTAGCTTTTAATTGGGAGTTATGGTTGGAGATAGTGATTTTAAGACCTTTTTTTGAGAGTGGTGGTGGGGAAAGAACTACTGCAAATTAACAAACATGAAACTGTGCTTTTGAAAAAGTCTGTTTGCAGTCTGGAAGTTGCTAGCTGCATGACCTTAGGCAAGTGAAAGCACGTGGCACACTTCTGGTTCATGCTGTGGTTTCCCCATCACTGAAGTGGTGATGGAAATGGTGCCTTTGAAAAGGACTTCATGACACACAGCTGAAGACAGCTATGAGCAGAGGGCCATTATTAAGGTTTGTGGTCATAATAAAAAAATGCAGCAAGTCTGAAGAGATGCTATGACACAGTCATATATAGTAGCTAAAAATCATTCAAATACCAGGAATCATAGGCTCATAGTCTAAGGAAGCTGAACCACAAAAGAGTCTGCAGGTTTAGTGCTATCTTTTGAACTGCTAACTTCCTGTTAGCCACATCACCTTCTGTCCCCGATTATGAGTGAATCTATTTATGTATATATTTGCAGTATAACTTTTTTCCTCTGAAGTCCAGGCTGAAATCAAGGCACACTAGAGCCTGCCATGACAGCATGGCTATCACCCATGTATTTACTCCACACTTTACAAAACAATTCAAAGTACCAAATTATTTGCATGTGCCACTCATGATAGATAACCAAGCCTTGGAATTCACTTTTCCTGAGTATATGGAAGCAGTCAGAAAATGCAATGTACTCTGAGTGAATACTTGTATAGTACTGTGCATGCCTTATAAGAAATATTACATAAAAATTAAGAATTCCATGAAGTTCCAGCTGATATTGAAGTTAATTGAGTGACTTAACTACAAACAATGTACATACCACAACATATTAGGTGAGAGGCATGTAAGAACACTTATGTTTCTTATTGTTGCAATAAACTTAACCAATGGAATATGTCAAGAATTCAGATCTGACATAAGACTTGCTGGTACAACAAAAAGCTAGGTCTGGTAGGCTCAAATATAGTTGAAACTTAGAATAGCTGTGTTTAGTAAAGCCACATAATATATAGTTTTTCAGGTCTACACTTAAAAATATCAGAAGATCTACTCTGAGACACTGACTTAACAGCAGTGCTTCTTTAATTTTTGCTGCTACAAAGCAGAAATTTTAAGAAAGCTGTCTTTAAAAAAATGCAAACTGTAATTACTCCAATCGAACTATGTTTGGCAAGAATATTTCGTGGCATTGCATCTTAGCATATGGAGAAAGGTATGTTTTTAACATAACCATTTAGTGCATGTAACATTCAGTCATTCAGTACAAACTCTGAAAAATCTATGTGTCTTCAATACAGACAGATTAGGAAGTCAACTACACTGTCAACAAGTCATGCAGCACAGGGGTCTATTCAGCTGTTTCAAAGTAGGAGGAAAAGGCTGCCACCATGTTATGCTGATCTCATCCTATATTTGCACACCTCTTCTAAATTTATCCCATGAATATCTACTCATGGAAAGTTCTGCCTTAAGGTTTTAAAATTCTGATATTGTAACAAGATCATGTAGCCAAAATTCCAGGTTTCTGTTTAAGGACCGATTTTGACATGCTCAAATTGAAGACTCTGTGCACTTCCACAGCACGTGGTGAGAGCACTCATATTTGAGAAACGTGCTCCTACATTCCTTGCACAAATAGGGTGAATTTGCCATGAGGAGGACAGAAAAAGTAGCTTTCAATACTTCAAGTTAATACAGGAAAGCAGAGCTACTTCTTCCTCCTCCTCATTTTATAACAATATTAAAACCTAAGACAAGATGAAGAGTGTCAGCTACATGAAGATGCAGCAGAGATGTGATGCTGCCTTTCTGGTTTACGGCTTTTGAATCGGTTTACAAACAAGCTGTGGACCATTATAAACCTCCCATATAGACAGACCCTCTTGGGATACCTGAAAATAATCCTGCTGCAATCGTTTGCAAAAGCGCAGAAGATTCATGCCAGCTACAATTTTATGTAGAATGTGCTTTACTTCTTCACATGCCAGTAACTGTTTCTCAGCTTAAGATAACTGGTTTAGACCAACACTGAGCCCTGACACCATTTACATCAGTTTAGACTACTGAAGGTGAAAAATTGCAGACAATGAGAAAATTCACTGTCTTCCTCCCCCTGTCCTTTGAGCCTTACAGAGTTCTTGCATGTTCTGTGGGACATAGTCTTGCTAGGGTTTTATTAGGTATGCCTGACTGAGGAACGTAAGTGTCATGGCAGCTCTGCAAGTACAACCCCCCCAACCTCTGTCAATATTTCAACAGTATAGAAAGAGCAGGTATCAAGAAATGACATTGCATCAAAATTAGCTTTACAAGGGATTATTGCAATTTGCATGAAGGCTTCTGGGGAGAGGGAGAGAGTCTTGAGAACAGTTTATAAATCCAAGGCTTAAGCATGAGTTACTTTAGGAAAAAATATTTTTCAATATTTCATTCTTGGTTTTCAGGAGCAGAAAAAGTTTACATGTTATTTTAATCTGAAACAGAACCTCATTTAGCTATTTGGAAGAAAAAAAAAGTCAAAATGAAAGAGCCTTGGGGTGCCAACTCTACCAGCACACCAATCGAGTCACACTAAAAATACTTCAGTAATGGCCAGGTTCTGCTTTTTCCTCTCCAATTCCGTATTTAACTCTGTTTTTCACTTAGGAACATTTCCTACTTTCCAGTTCCCCCTATTCCACCAGTTCTTTCGAAGATGAGGAAATATTACAGAACTTAACTGCAAAAGCCATTTTCATGGGGCATTAAACCATTAAGCAATTAAGTTTTCCCAATTTGCATAAGCTCATCTTAGTGAGTCATAAACTATTTTCTTACAGCTTTGAAAACAGACACTGAAAATACTCCTCTTTGCGCTGCAGGTGAAGCCGGACACGATTTGCTTTGAAATCTGTGCCCGATTAATCGCTCCAGCCCCGTGTTTACCTCCCACACTTCCCGACAGCTCCCCGGCCACCGGTGATAACTCTGTTTTACTACCAAGCTTCTCCCAACTTCCTTGCTCGTGCTCGGCGCCCCCCNCCCGCCCCGCCCGGGGCGGCACAGGTGGCTGCGGGACCGGGAGCCGGGCGGGAGCCCTGGGAGATGAGAGCGGGGGTTTCACTAATCCGCTGCTCCCTGCAGGGCTGTCGGGGCGGTCCGGGACGCGCCGCTCGGCCCGACGGCAGCGGGTCGGATGAAGATGAGCCCGGCGGGTCGGACGCAGCAGAACCCAGGGGGCCGTGTCGGGGCCAGGGACCCGCTCCCCCGCCCCC
>WBMV01005055.1:882349-923234 GCA_013396655.1 Campylorhamphus procurvoides
CCCCCAAACCCCCCCGGTGCCCCGCGGGGAGCGGCTCATCCCACGCCGCGCTCCCGCGCCCACCTGAGCTTCTCCCCGGCCGGCACCGTCAGCCTGTTGAGCTTGTCCATGATCCTGCGACCCCGGGACGGGCTGTCCCGGCCCGGCACCTGCCGGGGAGGGGAAGGCAGGACAGGGAAGGGCAGAGCAGGAAAGGGCTCCCCCCGGGGCCGGCTCGGAGCGCGGCGGAGCCTCCGCCGGGTCGGACGGCGCTGCCGGAGCCTGTCCCGGTCCCGCCCGCGGCACCGGCNGGTGAGGCGCCTGGCCTCCCTCTCCTCCCCACTCCTCTACGCTTCTGGTGTAGGTGTGCCAGGTGCCAGTGTGCTGCCGTGGGAACTTTTCCTTTCCCGGAGGTTCTTCAGCAAAAGTTAGAGAAAATTATCATCTTATCCCCATTCTTTTGAATGTAACTGTACAGGAGAAAAGGATTTCTCATCCTGGTTCTTAATCTAAGACAGGAGAAAACCCTGATCCCTCCAGGGACACAGGGCAAGGCTATTCCCATCCAAGATGCAGGCAGCTGAATGTTTTATGGCTCTGATATCTCTGAGCCTGAGACTTTTTGCTTAGTTTTGGGCTCAACCATATTTTTGTCTTTAAAGGTGACCTTTGGAAGCAGCTGGTTGCTTCTGAAGGGCAATGTAGACAGTTATTCACATTCTGTCTTTATTCCAAAGGGCTGATAACTTTGAGTTCTGCGTCTTTGGTGGATGACTGTTGTTGCTCCCCTTCTGTATATTTGGCCTGTCTGCAGCTTAGTCTATAAACTAAGGCTGCTCTAGGGAGGAAAAAGTTCTTTTTTTAAAAAAAGTACATCTGCATCATGTTAATTTGTTTTGGTAAGTACAACATGTTTTGAGGACACACAAAGTTATATGTCGGTGAGATTCTCATTGCCACTTGGGCTAGATTTTCATGGGGAGTTCTCCTCAGATTGTACTGACTACCGTTTTTTCTTGTGAAACTGTAGCAGCAAAACAGACTTTCCTGTTAGTGCAGATGACTCTGGGAAAATAGCCTGCTGTGAGATTTGTGTCTTTGATAACAGTATCACCCTGATTTTGGCATGGCTGGTGTTTTTGGTCTCTGAGCTTTCAGCATGGAAATCACTTGATATTTGAATACAAAATTTTTCTAAGGTGAGCCCACAGTGTACAAATTGCCCTTTTTGCAGTATCTTATAAGTCAGTGGGCTTTAAGGAATAATATAATAATGTTGAATATCATTTAATACACAAAACTTTGGAATTCCACTTTGCATTGTCTCTAGTTCTGAACTGGACAACTTTATAATTTTAATCCCTAAAAGTTATTTTGAAAATTAAATTAGTTTTGAATTAGTTAAAATTAATGCTCTGACAATATGAAGAAGTCTATATGAATAAATTTCTGTGTTGCTTTCCCTTTTGCTTAGATAATCTTCCCACTTATTTGAACACATCCCAGAATAAGAGATTTGCTCAATAGGCTGACGCAGTGATTTCTCTTACACAACAACTGCCTCTTGCCTGGCTGTCACAGAAATCCCAGGCTGTTTCCCTGTGACATCTTGGGTGGCAGCCTGTCATTTGCCCTGCTGTGTTGATCTTGCCTGGTTTCTTCCTGACTCAACTGAAGTTACAGGTCTAGTTTTAATGCTCTACAATGCCCAGTGCAGAGGGCTTTCCTGCCTGTCCTCACAGCACTGTCACCTCTCTGGTCCCAGGAAGGGGCTGCTGCTAATGCTTCGTGCTGAGGACAGTCTCTGAGTCGGGTGAGCTCAGGGCTTGGTGACAGTGTGACTCACTCAGGATGTCTCACCCCTGTGATCTGCTGGCCCCTGTGTTTGTGTAGCTGTGCAGTAGCATGGACTGGAGAATGAGTCCACTACAAATGATCCAGCAAAATGTCACAAAAAAGGGGTTTTAACTGGACCAGTTTCTTGATTTGATTTGATGCATATGTGTTTATAAGGGTGCGGCATAGGGCTGGAGAAACAGGGTGAGTGACTGCTTAGCCTGCTACTGCTGCCAAGAAGTTACTCCTAATAAAGTCTTCATTGCACAAGACTTGTTCATGAGATTTCATGGCACCTGGTGTGGGGCCTGTCCGCGGCTCATACCTCAGCCTCTTTGCTTCTTCCATGTACACACATGGCCCAAAATGCAGCTGTGTTTCACTTTAGTACCTACAATGAGTTTGTAGCCAAAAAACGCCCAAACCATTCCCTGCTACTCCATCAGGGCTTGTTTTCACCTGTCTGGAAAGCAGTACAAGGAAAGGAGGTAAATACTTGTCCTCACAACCTGACACTGAATAGTTACACAAGGCATATCTTACTTCCCTTACTTCCCTGTTCCTACCAAGACACTCTGGTACTGGAAATTTTTCTTGGGAAAAGCATTCTGGCCTAGAATTAGCAGAAGTTGCTGGTACAAGGTGACGTGGCCTAGGCTGGCTCTTTTTGGTCATGCAGAACATTGGCAAAAGACCTCTGAGTCCAACCATTAACCTAGAACTACTGCATTCAACTAAACCAAATGCCCAAGTGCCACATCCACCTGCCTTTGGAACCCTTCCAGGTATGGTGATTCCATCACTTCCCTGAGGAACTTATTTCAATGTCTGATCATCCTTTCAGTGAAGAAATTTTCCCCAATATCTAATCTAAGCCTCCCCTGGCACAACTTGAGACCATTTCCTAGTCCTCCCCAAAATAGCACGTATGGGACCTAGTATCTCACATTTAACTTAAACCTGAGGCATCTGAGAGAGTATGACCACCTTGGACTATATTGTTCCTGGGAAAACAGTGGAGAATCAAGTGCAGGTGAAGTCCTGAAATTAAGAGAAGGAAGCCACCCTACCCCAAATGTCAAACAAAACCTTTCTAGTTACAGTGAAATTCCTCCTCTTCCTCATTTTAAATGTGTAGATGCATCAAAAATGTCTGGATCTAACCAGCACACCCTCACCAAGAAATGCCTACAGCCTGCTTAGTTCTTTCTGGTCTGCCTGCAAATCAGTTTATCTGGCCATCTGTCCTGGTGCTGAGAAGGATTGGTTGGGTGCAATAGGATAGGAAAACCACTACAGAAAAACCTTAAATAAGAACATGATCAAGCCCCTCTAAACAGCCCTAGGCCTCTTCTTTTTGCCCAGTAGGTGCTTTCAGAGCCTGAACTCCTGGTCCATGTTGGGACTGATCCTGTCTGTGGTCAAGTGGGCTTCTGTGCAGCCCATACAGGACACAGCACAGTGTGCAGCTGGTGAGGGTGGCCCTGCAGACCTGCATTAGGGATGAGCAACAGGGGTTCCTCCAACCCTCCAGCATTAGTCATCACCCCCAAAGGGTGTCTCTGGGGGCCCAGGCTGGAGGGGTGACCAGGGCCTGACTAACCCTACTGCAGGAAACACCCTGCCCTCCTTTTCAGGAGCCCTGGGAGGGCCCAGAGGTGGTGGCAGATTTGAGCCATGCAGCAACATAATGTCATGCTATTTTTGTAGTCGTAACCCAGCAACTGTCCCTCTATGACATAATGTGTTGATTTGGATAAAGACAAAGAGGAACTGGGATTTGTTTTACCATGTGGGTGGCATCTTAACCACAGTGAAGGTTAACATGAAACTCTCCTTCTCAGCCACAAGGGCCATTTTAGGTAGGTGGGCATTTGTTTTGCGGGATGCCTGTGTCACCAGTGTGCTCCTTGGTATGTCAGGGGCCAACAGGGGTTTTGCTGCTGCCCTCTGAGACATGGCCTGGAAGCCTGTGCCAACCTGCACTGCCCAGCTGAGGGACAGGGCCCAGGAGCGTGGGGCATAGTGGTGTCTCAGAAGAATGTATCTTGAAGTCTTGAATGAAGTGTTTTGCAGAGTTGTTCCCATAGTATTGGTCCTCTGGAGCAACATCATTGATGCCCTTTACCTAGATGGTATTTTCTTATGTAATGTGTTAAGAACCCACATCCACACTCTGACATTTTTGTCATTATGTAGATAGGCACTAACTTTATTTTCCTGTATATGGCTAAAAAATAGAGGATGAATTCCTGGGACTATTACCTAACACAGGTAACGCAGGATTTGCCACTAAATTCCCTTGGTAGGATGGATTACAGAATATGCACACATTTTTATTTTAAATTTTTGATGCTCAAAATGCCTTTGTAGTTTTGAGAAAGGTCTTCTAAATGCCACTGACTGTTGCAACATAATTTCCTCATCACTGCATGTATTGTGGCTTAGTCTGGGTTTGTCTCTCTTATCCTCTCCCAATATTACTGCGTAATTCTCCATTTATACTCGTAAATAGAAAGATTTTTAAAAGCAACTTCTTTATCTTGCATGTTCAGAAATAAAACCTATATTTTATCCCTTCTGCTATTTTCTGCTGTTTATTTCCACTGGCTTGTTCCTTCCGCATGCTGCCTCATTCTGGTGGCCTGTTCTGGGTTCTGTTTAAGAGCTGTTGAGGCCATTGAGGCATGGTCAAAACCAGACTCAGTGAAACAGTGTCCCAGACTGTGAGTATCCTACCTTCATTTGGCTGAAATTTGCTGTGAATTGCCAGGTCTTTCCTGTTTACTCTATATCCTATTGTTAAGATAGTTTTTGGCTTGACTTTGAATTTCTGAGTAGGTAGAAAACTCCTGGAGCACAGAAACAAGGGTTCAGACAACTTGCCTAAACATTTTAGTTTTTGGTAAGTGGTATCCCTAGATCAGAACAAGCATCTTCACAAAGAACCAATTGTAGAGAAACAATTAGGCAAAATCCAGAGTTTGACTGCTATCACTGACAGGACTGGTATTTTTTCTTGCCCAAAGATTTCTCTCTGACTCATTTGATGACTGCCTTTTTTTCCCTGAAATTAATGCTCTCTAGTTTAATGCCTTCTAGTATATGGTTTGTATGATGATTTTGGATTTGTCAGGCATTCCTGCTGAAGCTAACAATGTTAAATATAATGTATCAGCTGTGCATATGTTCCTTTTAGATTCATAAATTTTGATGCTTACACCTTTTGATGGAGACCATTCATACCACCTTTGAATGTGAACCACAGACTGACTATGTTTAGTTAGGGAACCTAGGGGGCCATTTGTATTTCTTATCTGGGTTGGCAGCCCAAGCCACAACCTGACTGCATCGTGGGTAACACTTGATGCAACAGGATCTCGCCATAGCCTTCTCTGCATGGCAAGAAACCCTAGGAATGTGTCCCAGGTAGGAGCTGTGGCACACAGGAGAGATGGGCAAACAAGCTGCAGAAGAGTGTGAAAAGTCCAAGCCAGGGCAAGGGTACAGCCTTGGCTCTCAGTTGCCGTTTCTGAACTTCGGGGATTTTACACAGTTGTAACAAAACACAGAGAATCATAAACTGTATCATAAAGCATAAACATTTAGCAATGAGGAGGAAAATGAAAATAACTGCTAATAGATTCATTTAAAACATCCATTTAGAGTAAATATTTTTATTGTTTATTTTTAATGCTTTGAGGAGACAGTGCTTCATCAAAGGATCTCAATGAACTATGCATGACTATTTCAAGAGGAAGCTATTTTTTACAGATTACATTAATGCCCATAGGTACAGTCTAGTGCCTTCAATGTATATGAAACAGCCGAGAAACCTGACTTTAAATAAGCAAACCGTTGATAACCAGGTTTCAATTTTATTCATAACGTGACCATATAAGACTTTTTCTCTCAGTCATGTTAGAAAACCCATTTCTTAACCCATTCTCAATGAACAAAGTTTTGTCTCCAACATTAACAGAGATGATTGGGCCAATTTTTTTTTCTTAAAAGTATTCAGGAGTCAAGGATGCAACTTCTCTTTATAGAAAAGAAGTCATCAAGAGAATTTCATGTACTACCTGTCTTGCCAAGTAGTAGTGTGTTCTTTGCTTTTGACTTTCCCACTTTTGGGGAATGTGGGAAATCATAAGATATTGCATATTTTACTCTTTAAAAGACAGTTTTGTGAGATTTTATGTGGCTTTTCCTTCAGGAAATCCTGACAATAGAGCAGCAGTGTAAGCTCTCCTGAGCAATATGTAAAATGATTGAAAATTCACTTCAGAATATCTGTCTGATTTTACTGTGTTGAGCTCATAGTAGTTCACCTAGCTCAGAGGTACTTCTCCCTGCCTGTATCTACATGCTATCTTTAATCTCTCTCTGACTGACAATTGCATCAAAGAGCATATTTATTCATATGTAGAGGTCTCTATATTTAAAATATGCATCTCCTGCTTGAGCTCTGATTTTGTACTACTACTGGAATAGCACTAAAGGGAGAGCCCCAACCATGGAATCAGTGTAACATGAATGTACGGTCAGTAACAGGAATTTGGCTTATCAGTCTGTCTTCACGTGAAAGTCAGGAAATGACTGCCACAGTTCTGTTTTTGAAGGCAGTAGAGGTTTAATGAAAATAGCTCAAATTAGTACCATCTACATCTGAATCAGAAAACAGCCCAAACTCAAACCACCTGAATCTGAACTGGAATCTGTAGTCATGTAGCAGGCTCAATTTTTTCCTAATGGAGTCTGCTACTTGAAAATATTTTGTATATATTTGATTTTTTTCTGCTTTTAGATAATCTGTAGGAAGATGTGCCAGCACTAAGCTGTGGTGGTGAAGTGTGGAGGGGAAACAGGGTTAGCAGTAGACTGTCACATGCTGTCTGTGAGGGTTTTGTGCTTGATCATATGGATCTGGATGCAAATTTGTGGTACTTTATACCAGGCCAAAAAAGCACTCAAACTCTTTTGTTTAAAACTATGTCAATTTTGATATTGTTCTTTTTCCCCCTTAATGTCTATTTTAATTGATACACTGTCTGCTTACAATTCAGTGTCCCATAGATGTATTTGGAAACTATGAGTTTATGGAACATGATTTCTCATAATATTCTCTATATTCACTACTTACTGATTGCTACAAACAGGTGAAACAGTGCTGCTTCTTGTTTAAAATAATACATCTCTGTTTTTTCCAACTGATCTATTTCAATGGATTTTTTTCTTTATCAGGATGCATATAAACTATTTTAAATTACAGAACAATACTTGTATGAGGAAAGGTACATGTGGGCATTCTGTGTCTTAGCAGATGAGAGGAAGGTATGTTTCTTTCCCAAGAATATTTAAATAATACTGTTTTTCACAAGTTTTAGTCTCTTCACTGTGGGTCAAATGGCTCAATGCCACAGCCTTGGCTTTGGAAGACTCCTATCCACTGCCCTAGAAATCTTAAAACTTTTATCTTTTATCACTTTGTATAATAAATGGCATATTCAAAGTTCTTCATCTAGTAATAGCAGAAGGAGATTCATTTGAAAATGCAACTCTAAATTTAATTGAATGGGATTTGGGCTGGTCATTAGGCTCACTGGGGGGAACAGGTCATATATGTAGGTGTGTACTGCAGGGTAGGCAAAGCTGTCAAAACAGTAAATTTAGTAGGATTTTCTCATGAAGAGTCTTCTGAGCAAACACATTTTAGCACCTGCTGAGAAAATGTGTTTTATTTCTCTGGGGATTGTGTAAAAAGATGCACTTCTGCTTTTCAGTTTTGCTGTCATCTGTTCCACATGTGCATACAGAAACACAAAACTTGCTCCTACAGACACACTAATGGTTTAATGTTAAACTCAAAGCGTTTGAGATCAGATTGTCTCAGAGGTAGTGACCTGTGTTGGAGCCAGCTGACACCTACAGTGACTCTTAGAAATGGTGCTGCTGTTTTTGCTGCAAATCTGATCCCCTTCCATAGTCAAGCGTGACTGCAATGGAGATACTCCTGCCTGGCCAGCTTAATCTTGCTCTGACCCTAAACATGCTGGGGGAGCGTAGTGGCACAGGCTTCTGTGAAGACTGGCAAGCCATGCTTGTTTCTGACTTTTCCCCAGAGCCTGTATACCCTGCTTTCCTTCCTCCTCACCTCTTGTTGCAACAGGATTGCATCGGACAAGTTTGCTCTCCTGTCTGTCCTCCTGTTTAGGGTGTGGATTTACCCTGAAGGGTACCCAGGAGGCCTTCGTGGGAATGCTTAGGAGATTGGGTTATTGGGCCCTGGTGCTGGGAATGGCACTTGCATAGGGCAGAGGAGGATCAGGTAGAAGGTGTGGTTTGTGTCCTTCCTTTCAGCATGTGCCTTCTGAGCATCAGTCAGCATTCAGGCATGGTTAGTGAATGGTCTAAATATGTTTGTGTCCCTGCTGACAAAACTGCTCACACAGACAAAAGGTTTCACAAAAAAAAGAAAGAGATGTCTTGAAATAAGATTATTTTTGTATAGACTTGTTACACATATGATGATGCCTTCAGTTCCTGGAAGATTCTGAAAAAAACAATACTTTTTAAAACACTTCTTTCCTGTACTGGCCTGTGATACATACAGCCAAGGGAAGAGGTTTGTGCGTGTATTCTCTGACACAGTTTGATAATCTGCAGTGCTTCATTGACCATAATTGTGCTGTCTGAGCATTTTCTTATTCCTGCTTGAGAACAGGAAAACTAGTTTTGTCTGTAGTCTTTTCTACTTCCATGTGTTTCCATCTTCTTAAGACTGCCCTCTCCTGTTTCTTGGATAACTGGAATTGCCTAACACTGCGTTTGGGAGCAGAGATGTCACCAAACAGAGGAAGCTTCAAAAGCCCTTCTCACCCAAAAGTATAGTGGATTTGAAATACCACCTTCCAAAAAAGACAGTGAAATAATCAAGGAGATGGGGGATTTTCTCAAGAAAGGAGTCATTCTTATTAATTAAAAAGTATCAAACTACTATTTAAAATAATAACAAGAGAAGATTTTATGACCAGAGATAAAGAGTTTCATGGCATACTCTTTTCTGTGGAGAATAGTCACTCAGACTTGTAACTATAGCCATGACATTTTTTTGTTGTCTAAGACTGCAAATTTTGTGAATTATTGCTAAGGATACGCTTACACAGTTGGAACCTTTAACTGCATGAAGACCACAAAACTGTAGCAGATGAATAGGAGTGGCACACTATATCAAAGAGGGTTATTTTTTAATATATCCTAATTTGTAGCATTTATTGCTGCTGTACAGCATTTAAAAAGGTTACGTCATAAGTTTGTGGTCATATGAGCCTGCATCTTTCTATTCCCAGAGTATATTGGGAGAAAAAAAATCTACATTTAGAATCAAACACTAGATTTCAGAATAATGTTTCTATTCTTTTTTCATTTCTTTGGTTTTGTTGTTGTTACCATCCCTTTAAATTTAAAAATATAAAGGGAATTCAGACAGAAGTGAAAGCAGAAAGAAAATCTGATAGAAGTCTACATGTACATATATGTAAATTTGAATATCCATTATACCACATTGTATGTTATAAATCAGTATCCCTTTTCTTTTTATATTCTTCTAATAGAGAACAAGAAGGTCATTGCATTGAGGAAATTACAAGCTAAAATATTTTGTGATTAAAAAATTTTCTGACTGTTAGTTTAGAAATCATATACATGAATGATAGCTGTACAAGATATTTAATTTCTAGTCATGAGTGGATTTTACCAACAGCTGTAGCATGGACTTGTGTACTTGAACCTTTCTCTGTTCTGTAGATATCTGCCTGTGGTTATGTCATACACTTGAAAGAGTTCTGTTTGTTGTTGCCATAATGATGTTGAGTTAGGACAACGTTTATAAATAGACTGATGAGCAAAGACTAGATTGCTATGTATTATTCATAATTTGAAACTGTTGGCAAGGTAGATATTATTTGTATAGCTTTTGATATAAAATGTTCATATTATTTAGCAAATAGGAAGATAACAGTGATAAAATAGAGTCTTCCAGGGAGAAGTTATTGGTTTTCCAGGTATCTTTTCCTTAAGGGTTGTTATTTCTTTCAAACTTAACCTTTCCTCAAGGTCAGTTAGCTTTCATTATTCTGTTCACAGGAGAATTTCTTCTTTTGTGAAAAAAACTCAAAGTATGAGCTTCTAAAGAAATTATAAATTTCTATTATTAGTCTCATTCCTGGTGGAGCTGATACTACCAACACATTCCTGAATCAAAGTTCACAGGCTAGTTTCATTTGTTTCAGCATGGCCCACTGGGGTGTTAGAGCAGCTCAGTGAGTGATGTACTATTCACACACGTGTGTTGAGGCACCCACCCGTGCTCATTTGCTTGTTCTTTTCTTCCTTAGGTATCTGATTCACACTAATGTCACAAACGTAACCCAGAATTGCTTTACTTTAAGTAAGCCGAAACTCAAGAATGTCGGAGTAGAAAGAAATGCAATAAGAGAAAAACAACATCTTGAGCTTGGTTTAGAATGACTTCCAAGCCTGCCAGGGTGTCTGGTAGAGCTCTACCATGGGGCTGCATTTCAAACTGTTCTTCATGCATTAGTTGTGAATGAACAACACTTCAAATGCATTCAGAAAGTGGGGATTTCCCAGAAACTGTCATTCCATCCTGTGGACTCAGAAAGGTACATGATGTATACAGATGTGCTGGTTTTGTCTTAAGTTGGTTCTGGACCATTTACATCTTTAATCTTAAGGAATTTATTCCTATTATTCATTGTGCTTAACAGATGATCTGATACTATATTCACCTTGATGATGATAGAATAATGTTGCTGGAAGGACATCCACCATCTGTAAGGGCTTTGGTCTATGATCTGCAATTAGCTACATTTGTTATTTTTGGTTGTTTCATTAGAGCTGCATTTTTTTCTATTTTTTTCCGTAAGGTAAAAACCAATAAAATACCAATGTTTTGGAGGTATATTATACATGTTTAGTACTGCTTTAGGTTAAAAGCTGAAATTGTTGAAATTTTTGCTTATCTGTACTTTTCAATACGTCCCTGAAAAGGGATTGTCTAGCAGAGAATACCTGTAACACTATACATGTGAATCATACTTCTATTTCTTTAAAAAGAAAAAGTAATGATAGAAAATAATTGACTTTGAAATTTTTTTCAGGGTGTATTTAAATCTGTCTACTTGTGGACTATATGTGAACATTATTTGTATCATTAATATAAAAGGAATACAGCCGGGAGTTGCTGACATTTCAAGCAATACAAAGAATTCTTTTACTTCTGTGTTCTTGAAGTGTAATATCTATTCTTTAAAGCAACAGTATGGATATGTCTTATATTCCCATGTATTTCTTCAGAATATTACTGCTTGAGCCAGAGAAATGAGAAGAGGAAGTCATATACTGACAAAAGTAATCAATTATATCAGCCAGATCAGTGACTTGTAGAAGGATCTGATCATGCTTATGAAATGTATGGTAAGGTAAATTAACTGAAATGGTAACATATTTTTAGGTTATCATCTGTATTCTGAGAGATTTGCAAAATAATAAAAAGCCATGAAACTGAGAAGTGAGGAACTAAATAGGAGAAATGACAGAGCTGTGGTAGCAGGTGTCTGGGGAAACTGAAGTGCCAGAATTGTGAAGATGAAACTGAGACTTAATGCTCTCTCAAGGATATCATTGGATATTACCTAAAGTGTGCAATGGCAGTAGTTGGTGGAGAATAGAAAATAGGAAAGCTAGTATAAGAACTATAAAATATCTTTTTTTCTTTCGCCTCTCAGAACTCTTGGCTATTAGGAACAGAAGGAGATTTTTAGGGTTTTAAAAATCAGGCATGGCCTGTGGAAGAATAAAATGAAATATTTTTAAATACATATTAGGTAATACTATTCCATTATAATTTTTAGCAGCGGTCTCAGTCCAGACTAAGATGGCTTTGGGCAGGGAGACTGACTTGCCTCCCTACTCTGGATAATGTCCTTCCATCTCTCTCTCCTCCAGGAGGTGGCTAAAATAATCTGAGAGGTGCGGTCTGAGTAGTTCAAAACTGTAGCATCCTGCAGGGAAGCTGCTGTTAGTGTGGCAAGAGACTGCTCATAGTCTGGCCTGAAAAAGTTCACCTCTTCAATAATTTGCACCATATTTTACTGCTAATAATGATAAACAAACATCAAGATTGTAAAGTTAGAGTGTGTTTACACTGTGGGGCGCAGCATAGGGCCTGAGTGGTGACAAGTAAACAGTCTCTGGAACAAGAGGTAGCAGAGCTGTACTTTGAGACAAGACACTTCAGGTCGTGTGCAGCATCCAGTAGAGCAGCTTTCTTGCTTCTGGCTGCTGAGCAGCTCCTGTGCTTGATGATAGCTCCTCAGTTCCTGTACTGCACCCAGTGCAAGCACACAGGTGCTCTAAAGCACTGAAAATGAGGGAAAGCCAGCATGAAGGTTGCATATGACTCATGATTTCTTAATACATGCACTATGATGCTGTCTGTATTTAGGTGGTGGTTACAGGTATCCATCCAGGGAGGCTCTCTGATGCCCTGAATCATGACAAGTGTTAATACTATCTGCATGTGGTTACACACAAGTACTGTCATGTCAGTGTCAGTGGTGTTGCTGAAGTAGTTCTCCATTCCTCACATTGGTGCTGCTCTTGAAAAGGGCCTTTATAGGGAAGGTGCTACTAAAAAGGTATCTCTTTGCATGCTGAATGCAATTTCTGCATTTTTGGGGGGCAAATATTTGAAATATGTTGTTTTGGCAAATTTATTGATTCTGTGGGTTCCCCCTGTAGCTGTACAGGCTGCTGGGTTTCAGGTCTTGAGCTCTGTTGCACAAAGGGCTGTTGTGCTGCTCCTACCAAATGCACTTTGTCGTTTGCCAGGCCAGCTGTGCCAAGCAGCCTCTCCTGATGCTGTTTCGAGTGACTGGTTGCTACAGCCCCAACTGTCTGGCTTGCAGCTGTGCCAGGCCCTGCTGCTGCAGCCCCGTAACTTCTCCTTGCAGCTCATCTTGCAACTTCTCTACTTCGCTTGTCTAGCTGACCCCATCTTTAAACACTGCAGCTTTCATTGTTTAGTGTCTTATCTCAACATGTTCTTTTCTCATTTCTGAACTGAAGAAAGTTTGAATGATAGGGTTTAATACTTTACTTCATTATCTTAGAAATACTGCATAGACCCAACACCACAGCACAAACATACAAACTAATGAATGAAGCTCCACATGCTTATACAAAAACAAAAAGAGGGTGTGTTTCCACTCATTTTCACAGAAGCTAGTCTAAAGCAAGAGTAATGAAACATCTCTCTTGCAGAGAGCATAAATATATGTTGGTAACACACTGTAAATTGAATATTGTATTTCTTTCAAAAACTGAGAGGAATCCAGTTTGGACACTTGGAGTAAAATGAGTCAAGACATCTGTTCTGTTTTCTGCCCAGTGTGTACTTGAGCTGGGGCACATGTGGAATTCTGCTAAAATGAGATTATAAATTAATAGCCCTTCACACTTCATTGCTTGAATGAGCTAGAAGTTATTTTCTTCTGGTTTTGAGTCCCAGGTGCAGCACATTCTGTCTACCAAATATGATTTTCTAAAAGGGAAGAAAAACCAGTGAATTGAAACTACTACAACCTCTTCTCTGTGGTCTGAGTACAGCCATGTAATAGGGAAAAGGAAAGCGTATCAACAGACAGCGTAGAGGAAAAGAATCCTGTCCAGACATACAATGTTGGTGAAGAACCAGTTTGTGATTTGGGCAACAGCTTCCACTTCTGGTCCTGCCTCTGGCTTTGTGTAGAAACATAAGCAGGTCATTTGGATACACCCTAAAAAGATGACCCATTTCTTTGCTTTTTGGTACCCAAACTGATACCCTATTGCTAATTAGGCTGGTATAGAGTTCTGAAAAAGATAAATGTTTCTATTTTCACTAAAACTTAGAGAACTGAAGTTGACTGTGACAGTCCCTCCAGCAGGACCAGCATAGGCTTTGTTCTCAGATACTGATCCACCCTTGCTCTTCCAAGAGGGTTCATAGATAGCTAGTATTATTTAACACTAGTCTGTCACACTGTTATAAAAAAGTATCTGAGGTATATCTTGCTTAACATCTCTAAAAATGAGCGTATTTTTTCCAATATTAAGGAAACTCTTATGCTGTTACCTCTGCCCCACCCCCTCAAATGACATTCCATAGATGGCTGAGCATGGTAGGATACCATGAAAAGTGATCAGGCGAGGTTGACTAATTCTGTAATTTTCTAATGTATAAATGGTCTTGAACATGCTAAAGTTAATGTGTAATGGAAAATCATGAGGCTGAAGAAGAGGAGATTCTGGAGAGGGTTCTAGGCTTGTACTGATCTATATGTTATATATACAGACATAAGTCAGCTAAGACAGCAACCTCTGTGCCTCTCTCTGTTTTCCTAACTGGGATAGGGAGAACAAAATGTACAAAGGAAGATACTCAGACAACTTGAAACTGGTTTCCATTGCAAGCATTAAGAGTGTTGAGAAGATTATTTGGGATTTTATCCAGCCTCTTCATACCCTATCAGTTCTTTGGTGACCTCCAGATAATATCAACTGGTATTTCATCTGTTTGAGAATAGGATTGTTCTCAGTAAGAAACAACAACACTAATTGTTTCATTGGAGTTTCCAAATGCAATTTTCATGAATATGGAAAAAACCCCTTCAATCCTGACAATATATCTGTAACCTTGAGGCATTCCTCATAATTACAATAGTGACAATTCAGTCTAACAGTGGTATGTACATAAAGAAAACCTTCTGTTGTATATTCTTTCTGGTCAGCCCAGGGGCAGGAATGGAGTCCACAACCACAGAAAATAAAACATCACCAAGTTAGTTCCCTACGTAACCACACCTGCAATATTTCAGCATGGTAACATCTGAACTACCATCATTGCTATTTGAAAAGTAGTAAGATCCCAGCAAGTATCTGGATGTCAGGACTTGATCAGAGAACACAAACTTGTATATTTTGTGTATATTTTATATTTTCAACTTTTGAAAGAACTGTATTGCTACTATTTGTAGTATCTTTTTCGAAGACTACTGTTTTATTTACAGCCTCCAGTGACATCCAATGATTCTTGGTGTCTGTTTTCTCTCTATAAGTTCTGACAAATGTAGTTTCTAGCTACATCTTCACTTTTATAAGAAATACATGCTTGTAATCCATTATTTCCTCTTGGCTTTATTTAGTAGCTTTATACAATTGCAGTTGAAGAAGTTGCTTGATGAGAAAGACCACTTAAAAAGTTGCATTAACTTAAAATATTGTTCATTTAAAATTTCAAGGGACGCTACAAGTCAGGTAAGATACTTGCTTATATACTGCATCTCTGAGATGTCTTAATTGTGACCTATAATCAGACGGTGGGCTGACAGGAGGTGAGTCACTCATGATCCAAAAGCCATATTGCACAGGCCTGAATAAAACATAATATACATTGCTCTTCAGCTGAACATATCAACAGCTTGAATGTCTTCTATGTTGGGTTTGGGTTTTCGTCCCACCTAGAACACCACTGATGTAATTCCACCTTGCATCTCCAGGTCAGAAAGATCATTTGAAAATATCTTCTGCATGGTTGCAGTCATAGGAGAATGTGATTTACAGAAACAGTTTCTCCCTTGTACATTTTCCTTTATGCATTGCTTTCAGTATAAATTGATGCATAAAATATAAATTCATTGTTTATCTGTGGAAAATATCAAATGTTATTTGCCTTAAATAGTGAATGGCTTATTTTGCCAAGATAGACTGTCACAATTTTCAAAATTGTGGCAAAGCTTGATTAGAATATTGGATAGAATTTCCTTAGCACTAGGAAAAGTGCCCAGTTATTCATAGTATTCATAGTATTCCAGATTCATAGTACTGGAATGTTTCTGTATGTGTTTACCTGATTAAGTGCTTCTTTTGACATGGAACTGAGATGGGGAAGGTGTTATGATTAACCTGTGGTTTCAGGTTTAAATACATGTGGTTTATGGTGGTGCCACAAGGCCTTTAATGCTCTCATCTTTCCATTCTTTCATTGCTAAGCTTTGGTAAAACACTTCAAAAATTATTTCAGAACACTGGTTTTGCTTGGCAAAACTTAGATCCAAGGTGACACATGAACAATCTAGTTACAAGAGCAGAAGTGAGCTTCTGAGAACTTGGAACACAATATGTTCTGGAGTTGTGAGTGGGCCTTTCCTCCTTCTTGAGTAACTGGTGTCATTGCAAAAGTCTCAGTTGCTCATGGCAGGGTGGAAGAGACACTGCTGTAATGTAAGTGTCTGTTGCCCCCTTTCTGCTGCGGAAGTGTAATATTTTCTGCTGCAAAAGGAGGCAAGGTGGTGTTGCTTTGTTGGGCAAATATTTCCTATGGCCTCCTGTGAACAGGAGAATATCCAGAATTCATTCTAATCAGCAAGTAATGGCTGCCTCTGTAAATATTTGACACCTGGCTAGACTTTTGTCCTAGCTTTTCAATGCTGAAAATGAGTAAATAATTTATAAAAATGTGATTTGAAGTAAAATTCAGATACCCTTTTAGTTTCATTTGGAATGTACATAGCTACCAAGGAAATGTCCTGTAGACACTAGAGTTATATGTTGAAAACCTCTTTTGGTCTCTTTTGGGTATCATTTCTTATTGGGAGGTCCCACTGTATGAAGACGTATCTTCTGAATTTGCAGCCCTGGCCTTTTACAGTTTTGGGAATAAGAGGAGATTTTTCAGTGGCATTTAAGCTACATCAAGAACTAAGGAAAGCAATGAAATAAATCTATATATTTAGAAATGAAACATTCAGGCTGAGTCAGCACTGGTATTTCAAGGATATAGGGGAGTAGAAAACCATTATGGTATATACCAAAAGGAGGAGAAAACTACTCCTGCTTGCGATGTATGGGGATAGAAGTCATTTACAACCTTTGCTTTTTCAGCTCAGAGCTTCAATTTTTCCTGTGTTTTTAATGGGAAGTGAAAATCTAACAGGAGAAAATGCAAGTTTAAGACAATGATTCTTGCTAAAAGCATAGACAGTTACAATGCACTGACGTGTCTGAGTAGATTGTTGAGAAAAGAACACATGTAAATCTCTGTCGTGTAGGCTGGAATTGTTTGCTCTTTAAACCATCACCCCTTTTGTTGCCAGCAAGCCTGGGGTGGCCCCTGCCTGGCAGCTGCTGCGATGGCAGCTTGGCCACTGCTTGGTCAGTAATTGCCATAATCTCTGGTGCTGCTGCTCCTGGGCCCTGTGGCATCACAGCTTGTGAATGGGACTTTGGGATGCGAGTTAAGGCTTTCACCTGCAGTGCAGTTGTACGGTTTTCCTCACTAATTTAAGTAAAGACATCTCAATTCCTCATGCCTTTCCATTATAAACCTCCCATAAAATAGGGAAATACTATTATTTCCACAATGCAGGTAAGGAAAGAAAGCAAGGAATGCTGAAATAATGTAGCTGAATTTACTTTGGAAAAGCAGGGTCTCAAATCCATATTTTTGAAATCCAGGTTTAATGATTATTTGACACCATAATTACAAAAGATTTTGCTGTATGATCTCACTTCTGACCCAGCTACAAAGAGCTAAGAGGTGATCCAGGTCTTTGCACCTCGAGTATGGAGAACTTTTCCCTGTATTTAAATTCTGATGTCTGTGAAAAACTGAAAAGTGAATTTTCCACATTAGATTGTTTATCTTCCTAATGAAGAAATAAAAGGAAAATAATGCCAGTTTAGGGGAGAGAACAAAAAAGGTGTTAATGTGCAACATTTCTAGTTCCTGCAGTTGGAATTATGCAAGTGCAGACATCTCAAGTGGAACACCTCAGAATTACAAAGGTACTTTCCAGATATGTAACAGCTCTCAAAACTGAGAATTTTTCACATCTGAGGAAAAGGCACTGCCTATTCTTGGAAGGCAAGAATGGAAAATTTCTGTTTGGAATTAATAAAAATTATGAAAAAATGAAAAAAGTTACAAACTAATTTAGAAATAAATCTTAAATACAGAATACTTATTTGAATTAAGATCAGCACATTTTTATGCATATATTATAAATTCCTGGTAAAATAAATAACATTTTTCACAGCAGTGAAAATTGGCAGACGTTTATTTCAAGCAAAGGAGATCAAATGCTGCCCACACCACAATTAAACAGAGCTTGTAATTATGTGTTCCTCAACATAGTTCACTTATTATCCAGGATCTTCCATAACTGCATGTTGCTATATACAAATGGTAAGCTCAAGACTTGACACCTCATACCTGATTTGCAGGTAAAGATTTCTCATTTACCTAGCAATCTGACACAGCCAGAACAGGCTTTTGAATTTGCACATGTGACAGAAAGCACTGATTTTGTGATGAAAGATTTCAGTCCTGGTTTTGGAAAACAGTCCCCAGAGCTCCTGTGCTGAGAGCAAAATTTATTCTGAGTTTGATCTGGGCTGAATTTCTAATCATATTAGCTATAAAGGCAGCCTTTTAATTTCACAGTCCCTGGGAAAATGGAACTTGAGTAAACTGAAAGCATTGTGAAGCAACTTCTCCATAAACATTTGATACTGTAAGTCTTGGACTATCTGCACTGAGGCAATGGAGCTGTAATGAAATTTCTTTCTCAAGATGTGTTTGCAAATTATGGATGTTCATAATTGAGTTATAGCTTATGTGCCAGTTTTTCCTGAATACAGTTATAAATACCAATCTTATTTGCACTGCTTATTAAAATATTAAGACAGCAAGTTTGGGAAGGACATAACTTCCAGTATTCTGGTATATCTGTGGTATGAGATTGATTTTGTTACCTGCACTTTCTTAAAGAGTGTTCCCAAATGTAGTGTGATGTTCTACATAGTGTTCTTCCTGGCATAAATTTTAACAGTGACTAAACGAGCCCATGACTGTAGTCAATGGGATGTTTGAAACTTGTCTGATGGGAAGTATCAGAAAACTGCAGTTGTACTGGCATTCTTGACAGTGAACTTGTTCAGAGTTTTGGGTGTATCAACTGAGCCTGCTGTGTGCAGTGAAAAATACAAAGGTGCTTTTGCAGGAGGAAGGAGTTTAAGCAAAGCTCGAGATTTCAACATGCTGTCAGGACTGCTGAAAACATATAAACCTGTGAGAGCAGTTTGTTGCACAACCCAGCAGTCAGCTCCAGAGAGGGTTTGAACTTGTGACTCAGAACTCCGCTGTCCTGTGTTTGAAAGCAGCATCTCGTCTGTTATTGTTTTGGCAAGCAGGGAAGGAAATTTTTGATTATTGCATTTCAGGCGTAGGATAGGACACTAGTAAAGAGTGCACCTGGATAATATCACTACAAGATTTAGTAGCTGCTCAGAAGCAACTTATCTAGTTAATTATTAAATTAAACTCAGAATAATATTTACCTATGTGCTCATCAAATTCCTATCAATAGGAATTTAATGGGTAAAAATGCCTTCAGGTTCATCCAGTTTCTTTCCAGTAGAGTGGAATTTAGAAAGCAATTTGTAAATATATACAATGATTTCCCAGCAAGTGGGTGAGGCGGAAAGCTACATGGAATAATAACAACCATTAGGTGAAGAACAGCAGTACTCTCTGTATGAAACTGAAGTCTTTTTAGTTTCACTGGTTCATTGAGAAAACTTCCTAATATTACTTCTGTGTAGTACTACAAGAGAAATAATATACTTACACATCAAGGATATCCTTCTAAATGAACTTATTAAAGCATTTCCCAACTGTTACATCTGTATTTATCTATTCAGCACAGTATTTAAATTCTATTTAAACTACTTTCAATGTAACACTTCATTAAATTTATCACTTAAATTGATCCTTAAACAGCAGGTGAACCAATTCTGAAAATTTGATCTCATACACCATACAAGCAAAGAGCTTTTGTATTCTGGAATATGTTGAACTTGTATTTTTCTTAATATTAAAGTTGTCCCTTTCTCTTCTGAGAAAGGAATCACCCAGATGAGACTTTCCTGTCAGCTGACCTGAACCACAGCTCTCGTAAACATTCCAGGATCCTAATCCTGAGGAAGTTCCACCCACATCAATTAATGCTTTTCACATGAGCAGGAGGTTTCAATTCTCATTTTTCCTAATTTATTAACAGAGAAACAGTCAGAGTACAACAGTGTAGTAATTCAGTGGGGAAGCAGAAGATAACGAGAAACTTACGACTGGTGCATTGTTTTGAATTGGCTCAGCTCATAGTCTGATATATTCTGAAAAGAGAGAAAACAGGTTTTATTCTTTAAATAAAGATAATTTTAATCAAGAGCAACCCATGAAGTGACGACATGACATTTTTAGGAGTAAATTAAGAAAAGACCTGAAAAAATAGTTTTTAGTTTTGTAGCTACACACTTGTCTCATCTTGGTTAATGTTTAACTCTTTGTTATTGGCCTGTTGTAACATTTCTAAAAAGCTGGTAGCACACACCACCTTGTTAAACTGGAATTTTACAGGGCATGTGGCAGATCAAACTAGGCTAGTTAATGAATCATTCTAAAAGTGATAAGCAAGCCATTTAATATGGTCTCTCCAGCACAGAATTTCTTTGGGTTTCTTTTACTGAAATTGGCAGATTAGTATGACAATGGCTGAGTGGAAGATACTTTAACAGTGGTTGGGATATTATTAACTCCATGTTTGGTCTGCTCTTGTGCTAAAGTTCTGCATGACTTCTCAACCTATGAAAAGCTGGTGATGAAAAAGGAATGGAATTTGTAGTGTGCCACCTTGGCACATACAGTGCCCATTCGAGTGCTGCACAAGCTAATTCATGTAATGGAAACAGTTTCACCAAATGATTTCAAAAGTTTGTGTAAGTCTATATACCTCAGTGTAACAAGGAGTCCATGCACTGCTTTTGATGTTCAAGCTAGTGTGCAGGTTGCAGTCAAACTTCTCAAGTCAGAGTTTTAAACTAGTCTAAGTAAGCCCTTTTAATTTGTGGATTTCCCTTTAGTGCAAAATTTCCAGTAAAGTCTCTGTATTGTACCCAAACTGAGTGTGGGATTGCATGACTTCAGTTCAAAAAACTGTTGATGTTACAATGCCCTCCTTTTCAGCACAGATTTCAGCAGAGAGGCTGAAAACATGTCCATTTAATAGATTCAGTTCTAACCATCTATTTTTATGTCAGGAAGAGCAAATTAATTTGCCTGTTTTCTGATATTTCCTAGGCACACTTAATAGTGGGTGTGAATTCTCAGAAACAGATACTTTCCAGTGAACTCAGTGATACTGAGTTCATTATAGTATGATTGATGTTTGCCCAGTTCTGTTTTTCTGCCCCAGCCACTGATCCCAAACCAACCTATTTTGCCTGTTCTCTCACCATCTCACCAGCGTGATAGATAAATTTGTATCAGCCATGCTAATGAAGACACTAGTAACAAGTGTATGAGAGGCGATGCAGTGGAGAATATGCAAGTTCTCAGAGAAAACATATTTCCTCAGTCTGTATTTAAATTCCAGTGAATCTCTGCATTTCTTTGACGTACTTGTTGTGAAAATATGCCATTTCAGACAGTAGAGAACCCCCTACATTTAATACTTATCCTGTAATTATACTGCAACAAAAAGCAGCTGCATATCCGCATGTAGAGGGTATGGTAATTAGAAGATGATCTAGCAGATCTAGAAATCACCAAATTCCTGAGGAAATTTGAAACTGTATTGAGCTGTCTGATTGCCACACGGGCCCATCTGGGCTTGTTCAGACTTCATCAGCTGTAGTGATGACTCACCAAATTGCCTTTGCATATCAATGGCCAGCAGTGTTAGGACCATTTCCTCCGCTACTACTGCACCTTTTTAAGAGAGAGGAAGAGGCAGCTATGCTTCTTATTGTAAGGGTTTCATTCTTGCTTGCTTTCTTTGCAAAATAGAATATTTAAGCCTTTACTTGTGTGATTAAGATTGTCTGGATATAATTGCTTGGTGATTTCAGATAAATAATTTGTGTAATTCTCTCTGTCTTTCCAAGACGATGTTGCTGGAATGTGCTGCCTAAGCACACTTGCATTTCCATAGAGGCAAGTGCTGTATGTACTATCAAATCAAGCACTTTTTAAACCAGCAGCGAGGTTTAGTAGTGAAGGCAACTAGGGATCTAAACAGTTCCTATATTGGTGAATGTTTTATAAAGAGTGTGTTAACGTTATTCTTTTTTGTTGTTGTTGTTGGGTTTTTTGTTTGTGGTTTGGTTTTTTTTCTTGCCCTGTAGCAATATTCAGTGGGGGATTACTCTATGAGCCTCTCTGAGGTTTGAAGAGGTTGATATCTATGGGCTCAACTGAAAGGTTTTTGTTTTTTTTTTTCTCCAGAAAAATGCACTATTGATTGAAACTAAAGTGTTGCTGCTGCTTTTTAGCAACAAAATTTTGGTCTTAGGAAAGAGTACAAAAATATCTTACAAACTCAACGCTTTTGAAATTACATGGTAGCTTCTGTGGGAAGGTGGCTAGTGCTTCCAGGTTTTAATTACCCATTGCTTCTGCTGTTGCTTATGATCGACATGGTTAGTGATTCATATTGGCATGAATGGAATAAGTTGCAAATGAATATATGTGATAAAGAAGAAGTTAAAGTGGTTTCTATCCTGGAGGGATTTGAGCTCCCAAATATACAATAAGGAACTGAAGAGACAGATTGGGGTGTTTATTTTTTTATGTTTATAGTTTCATATTAAAGTGCAGTTTAGAAAGCATATAAAAATTATGTTCTCTTTCAACCTTCTGTTGATTTCCTCATTTCTACTGGCTGCTTCATTCACCCAACATCAACTTTCTTAGTATCTCACTTACTAAGCTCAGTAGCTAAGAATAACCAAAATTCTTAGCTTGCAGATCAAGCCAACCAGCATTGTGGAGTGGGAGAAATACTGTAATGGTGCAAATGTTTGAGGTGTGTCTTTTGCTCCTTTATTTGCAGAGCGTTTCTGAGCCTATTCTGTTGTAGCTGCTTGCCAGCATGGGTGCTGACAAAGGGGACACCTCACATCAAAAGCAAGGAGAAGGAAAGTTTCTGTACAATCTGGAGCTGCAGACCCATAAGTAGGTTTTGTGTATTTTTGTTGGAGAAGCTTTGACTGGCACATTGACTGTACAGTATATCCAATGTGATCTGGCATGTCTAAGGTGCTCTTGTTCTGCACATGTGCTCACAAGTTTGTGTGGCTTCTGTGCCTTGGCTGGGTGGGCTCTGGGGCTTTTTGCAGTCTTGGGGATATGTAAAAGGTGACTGGTAGGTGGATAAGGGATAGTGAGCATGCAAGTGGAGTTCTGCGCTGAGGAAGCTGAGTAAGTGTAGTAGGAAGATAAAAGGAATGGGATAATATGTCGTAACACAGTATGTAGCATAGATGGCACCTTTGTCTGCTCTAGGCATAGCAATTCTCTAGGCAATGCCCCTGAATCGTAAACCCAGTTGTCAGAAGTCATGGGACCTCATGTATTTTGGCTTCTGCATTTCCTTTGGATTTTTTTGCCATGTTTTCACAGTTCCTAGCTGAGGTTTTGCTAAGGGGTGTTTTTAACAGAGTTGTTGCCTCAAAACAGTTTTCAGATATCTTTGAAGAAGGTTGTTGATAGAGTGGATTGCATGATAGTCTTGTGATTGAAAAGCACACCTTTCCTCTTCCTTACTTCCCAGCCCTTTCTGGTTGGCAAGCACCTGTGTGAGGTGGTTATGGCTGCAGGTACAAATAATACTTTGAACAACCCAGGAGAGCTGTGAAGCATCAGTGGGAGTTTGAAAAGGTCAGATTTTGATGTGAATGAGGATGAGGGGATTCCTTTGCCATTATGATCAACAAACATACTGTGTTGCTAGATAAGCTGTCAATCTGTGGGCAATAAAGCTGCATGTAAGGTGACAGCCTTGTCATTACCTTAGAATAACGTAGAGTTACATTCTGTAACTGTCTATTTTTATCATGGATGACTTTGGGGATGTTTGCTGCGAAATGAGTTAGTCGCTTTTTGTGCGTGTATATGTATGTTTGAATGTAATGACATGAGTTTGACTTTCTCCTAATTTTCTTCAATTCTTTTTTTCTGTTTTTTTTTTTTTTNAAGACAGATTTACTTGACATAAAGCAATTTCATCCTGTTATGGCAAAGCAAATGCATGATATAGAAGTTCTGTAGTCAATATGACCAAGTTTATGTTAAGACTAGTTTACGTAAACTGTTTAGTATTGATGAACAGACCTGTAAGAAGGCAGGATTAGGAGGAATCTACAGCAAAATTTTTCACTTCTGAGAGACAAAAATTTGGAGTGTAAATAAAAATTCTCTAAATTTAGGCAATCAATATTAATAAAAATCTGAAAAATTGTAGTAGTGCAATAAGCCTTGTTAATGATCTCCTTTATTAATTGTCATAGTCTATCTGTAATTAGGCAGAGCAGGTATGGCAGTTCTTAGTAAAAGTGTCCTTATGGAATATAAAAATATCCTCCGTGGAATTGAAGTAAGATTTCAGTGCTGGCTTTTAGAACTGCAACCTGAGGTATAGACTTTTGCTAGCAGTATCTGGCAAAAACTGTCAGTGTCTCAGACTGAGTAAATGATGGAATAAGTGCCTCGTGGAAAATGTTTAGGGCTGATTTTTCCTTGTTGGTTTTTTTTTAATAAAATGAGAACAGTGCTGGGGGTGGGGGAGGAGGAGGCAGAGAGAAGAATGTAGATAAAATGTGAAATCCTTAAAACTAAAGGTCAGACCAGAAAGAATGACGTAATAGATGTTTCTCTTGTGAACGGGGAAGTACTATTTTTAAGGTATTGGTCCGGTTTAAAGCGTGTCAAACTGACATCTAGTGGTAGCAAGAGCACTTGGTGGGCAAAGTGGCTTTATAATGAGACCAATTTTCATTGCAGATTAACATATTGTAACTACATTGCCTACTAAAATTGCCATTTCCTGTACTTAACTCGGTGTTACAGAGCAATTAAAAATAAATTTAAACCTCTGATGGACAGACAGGAGAAGTCTGGCTTCAGAGCTGTGATGAATGTCCCAGGTGTGGCATTACTCACAAGTGTAAGTTCCTTGGGGAAGGGAAGCAGGACTTTATGGCTGCAACTGAGATGTCACATGAATTCAAGCAAGATGTGTGGGGTCTGGATCAATAGAGCATATAGGCAAGTGTTTAAGTAATTCCTATGTTCATTGGCTGAATCATGGTTGATATCCACATTTCTCATTCATATTTTTATTCAAAGAGCATTGCAAAAAAAATTTTTCTGTTTTCTTCCATGTTTTGTCTAGCTTTTGTTTTTCTTGTCTTTGAAGAAAAAAACCCCATTGCTAAAACTCTGTGTGATACCTACACTACGAAGGCTTTAATTTAGCTTTGCCTCCAGTGCCATTGTATACATAATGGATAAAAGACTAAAAATGAGGAAGAGCAAAGATATGCAAAAATTAAATATTAACTATTTTAAAATTATTTTTTAAAATATGGCTTACCTATAACATACCTAGAGTCAAAAGTTGCAATTTGAAAAGAACATGGAAAAAAATATAAAGGCATCATTCAAATCTGGATCAACAACAGAAGGTTGTGTGAAGACAAATCTGAAGGAAGAAGGAAAGCTAATGTGCTTCAGTGAAAGTGTAATTAGAAGTGGGCAAAAAGAGAAAAAAATCTGGGGTTTGTATTTTGGCTTTTTTTGGTTAGCACTCTGTGGCAAGAATTGTCAAACTCTACTGATCAATTTTTATTTGCAAATGTTTATTTTAAAGCCTTCTCAGTTCATAATAACTGTTGCAAATATCTGAGATTAAAAATATTGGTATATAATTCTAATGAAATGAAGCTCTGTGCAGTTTCAAGAATGTGGTGAATCATATGCTGCCTCTATCATTCCATCTCTTACTTTCAAAACATGGTGAATCATATTTGTTGAACACAAATGTTGACATTCTGCCATGAAACTAAAGTCACAGTTATAGAAGTGGTATAAGAAACAGCAGCTGTCATTCCAGATAGGCGAGCCTTCTGCTTTAGTGTGAAAGCAGAGCCGAGCAGCAATCCTGTTTGCTGCAGAGCTGCTCTCTAAGGACAAGATTAGTTGTTAACAGTTGTGCCAGCCGGAGCTGGGAGATGCAATCTTATCTGTCCTGAAGCTGGTAATCCAGTGCAGGTGCTTAGCAGCTCTAATATGCTGTTGACCTTTCAGGTCTGAGTGGGAGCAGTTGCAATGACAGGAGGCCAATTGCTATGTGCAGAGTCACTGCGGCTTTGTGTGCACTCCCTGGGGCTTTTCCTCACCACTTGGACACTGCTAATTTTCCAAAGTAGTGGAAGTATAAGGATAAGTTATGCTGGTAGCACCAGAATATTTGATATATGTGATATCTCTTAAGATTTCACAGCAGCTATCTCTGCATTTGGCTCATATAAGACCTCTTGTAGTACAAATTAAGTTGTGTTGAGAGCAGTGTTGGTAGCAAGGGAATACATTCAGGAAATACTTGTTGTAAATAGAACTGCTGGGGCTGCTTTAGTTGGTCCGCTGTGGATTTGTTACCCATCAGGAAGTGTTGCTGGTATTCTGTCCTCAGGCCTGTTTCTAGTTAAACTCCTTATCTAATGTGTGCTGTGTTCAACATGTTATGGGAATTTGAGGTCTAGATGTCTCTTGTGCTGGAAGGAACAGCAGAGTACTTCATGTTTTTTAGGACAAGAGGGATTACTTTATTACCACTGATGGAGATCTGTAGTATTGCTGCTTTGACTTTTCAAATGAAAACCAAGGGGTTTTTTAGAATGATTTGGTTAGATTTAATATGCATTGAACTGTGTGGTTTTGCCAGAGGAGCTTGTACTGCTTTCGCTACAATTTTTTTTTCAACTGCTGGAATGCGAAAACTTGTTTTTCCCTTGAGAAATAGATGTTTTCCTTCAACAGTAGCTTAATAAGTCCTTGTGGTTTGTATTATTCTGAAGAAACTGCCAATTGCAAGAGTACCTAAAGTGCACACATTAAGACTAAACACTTCTGCTTTGAAAGAGTTCCAATGAAACCTTCAATTAGTTGATCCTTTATTCTTATATGTGCTATGAGTGGGTTCACCTATGATTTATGACCTAGGGTTTCCAACCCATTGTATACCCCAGGAGCTGCTGGCTCATACTTGACTGTCCAAGACTTTTTGAACCTATCTTATTCAATCTCACATACTGAATGAATGGTCCCCTCCTTGAGAGCTGGCTGTAGAAATAGTCTTGTTCCAAGACAATAAAGTTTGATTTGCAACATAAATCTGTTTATATAGAGCACAAAATGTGAAAGTTCATGTTATTTTTTCCTAGAACATAGGTGTCTCCATTAGTCTTAGGCTGACCTGATGGAGAAATTAGAGGTTTCCATGGTTGTTTCAAAAATTATACTGTCTTCCTCGCTGACAGTGAAATGTTCTGTGGGCTGAGCTTTATATTTGCATGTCCTTATTGAAAGGGCATTTACTGGAACACAGAAAACAAACCCACTTCCCATATCTTTATAGTAATGTACCACTATATCCTTAAGCAAATTAAAATGGGGTTTAGTGTTGAAAAAGGAAGCAAGCCACCACATACAGAAATAACTGTGACCACTAGAAATTTAGCCTCAGCAAAAACCAGCAGAGCCTGTGACAATGTAGGCTGCAAGATCAGGAGATCTGATCTATTTTTTTTTGTGAGAAAAGAGAATTCAGAAGAGCCAGCTGAATCTTCTAGCAGAACCATTTATCTCTAAAAAAGCTTCACCAATTAGAACAAATTGTTTTGCAAGGTTCCTTTCACTTCATTGATGATTAAGAATCCATAAAATATTTTGGCAAAGTTGAATCAATTAATTTTAATTTTTTTAATGTAAGGTAAAAGACCCAGATGAGGCATGTAAGTGCTACTGATTTAGTGGTTCTGAAGCACTTTACTATTGTGGGAAACTTGAAACTATTCCTTCTGATTCAGAGCAAATGAAAATATTGAAATGTCACAAGTTCCACATCTAAGGATTAGTGGCCTGGAAAATATTTCTAGTCCATAGTCAAGATACCAGTCACCTGAGATCTCCAAGAAACAAGACATGCTGCAGAGATGTCCTCAGTATGGAATCCCGCTCAAAGCGGAACTGGTGCTTTAGGAACTGACTTTTCCCCAGGACTCAGCCCAAGGTGAGAATGCAATATGCTGTCGACCCAGTTTAATAGTGACATCTAACGGAATTGACACTGTCAGCTTCTATTAATAATCTTCCCTTTGACAGGGTTGAGCCAGGTCTGAGGCCAGCTGCTGCTTCCAGCTACCTGACTCCTGTTCCAGTAATGGAATGCAGGTGATTTTAGTCAAGTGTGTCTAGCTTATGCTGTGAAAAAACCCTCTTCCTTGTCTGTGTGGTTACGTGCAGTTTCTTTCTTAGCTAATCTTTCCTACTGAAACAATCTGGTTTTGCTGTCTGGTATTTCCTTAAGTGAGCAGATGTCTCTGCCATGGCTGGTCTACAAGGCTCTTGCAGAGGTGAAGATATGGGGGCTCTTTCAGGATCCTCCTTACGTCTCTATCTCCTGCCCCTAGATAACCTGAGCAAGTTTTATTTTTATTACCCTATATCATATTTCTTGTGAGTCTTTTAAAAAACAGTTATGATGGATTCTCCCACTGGATGCCAGACAGGTGCCACCAGGCAGGACTAGGGGAAATGGTAAGAGACACCAGATTATTGGGTGTGGCTGCTAAAAGGGCCAGTCCTCCTCCCTCCCTTCTCCTTTGGCCTCCTGTCTTGGTGGGATGCCTCCCATCCTTGTGCTGACTTTGGTGCTTCTCTGATCCTTTTGTGAGTTGAACCAAGAGAACCTTCTGGCTAGAAAGGTAGGGTGGGATGGAGCAAATAGTTCGTGAGGAGACCTGCTGTAATACCTGACAGCATCTGCTTCAGTAGTCAGTGTTTATGTGAAATCTCACACTGACGTTGTGTTTTTCACAGCACTTAAATCTTCCTGGAGAGGTATATTCTCTGGGCACTGTGCCTCTTCTACCTCCTGCATGCTGGCACCAGCAGTTGGATGGTGAGCTGGATTAGAAAAGATGTCTGGCTATAAACTAATCATACAGAAAAAAAGTTTCCAACTGGATAAAACCTTGAGGCACCAAGTGAGAGCTGGTGCTAACAAAAGTCTGTGTGTAATGGATATATGTAGCAAAGGTGGCAGGGAGAGCAGGTATGAAACAGCCCCTTCTGTTAATCTAATTTACTTAGAGAGGGAATGAAGGGAGGCAACAGCTAAAATGGATTGTTGTGGAGGTGGCAGCATTTTCAGTATTTGCGTATTGACTTAGTAGGAAGAGTAATGTCTTGGAACAACGGCCGAGGCTGTCTTGGTGGAAGATGCTCTGTGCATTGCATTGAAATAGAAAACTCTTTTCTGGGTACTAATTTTTTCCATCCTGCTCTCACTGGGGAGGCTGAAAATGACAACAGGAAATAGCACAGCAGGAATCAATTCTCAGGTCACTGGCAGGTGAAACTGGCAAGGACCCTTGTTTCTTGGGGAAAGTTAAGTCATAATCTTACTTAAATGCTTCTATACAAGCCAAATAACTGAATATAGAGGCTCCACAGCTATCCTAGGCTGTTGGGAGCAATGGGATCCATCTTGGAGATCCCAGAAAGGAGGGGCAGACCTTCAGCTCTCCCCTGCTGGCCTGGGCCCTGGGAACTCTGCACATCTGCTCCCTGCTGACACTGCCTGCAGAATCAGCTCCTTCCGCTTTCCTGCATCTAGACAAAAACAATAATTATAACAAGAAATGCTGGGAAATAGCTGAGCCTGAAAAAGCTGTAGAGAAGGGGCATGAGAATGATCTTACCTCTCAGAGCAAATACTATGGCAGAAGCTGTCAGCAGCAGTCAGCTGCAACAGCAGTCCTAAAAGCAAAACCTATATGTGAGAGTATTCTTGAAAGACTAAGACAGAACATCTGCATAATTGTAAGCACATTAAATTTCATCAAGGGAACTAGAAGTAGCAAATCTTAATGATAAGAATGCCCTTGCTGAATCAGAAACCAAATGTAACATAGTGCATGCCTGTCAACTGTAAATGCTCTGATGGCTGGTTGCATTCTGTTTGTAAAGAAATCACATCATAAGCTCCTTGCCCATTTACATTGAATAAACAATTTCTTGTGCCCACCCAGAAATCTGCTGAACTACTTGACTTTGAAAGTACCCCCCTGGAGAGTGGGATAGATTTGCTGTACCTTCTTTCATACTCGTTTATATTCTTGAGGTAGTGCTTCAGTTCCACTCTTTAGCTTCATTTTAGTGATCAGAATGGTTATAGCTATCTGGTATGGGTACTCTTTAATTCATACAGTCACAAAAATGTTATGCATGTGTATCTGTAGGCATCATGAAAATGAACACTTGATTTGCTTGATTCATATTACTTTAACCACAACAAGCAGCATCATTAATAATGGGTAATCACTGACTCCATCAACAAGATCACGACTACTGCATTTCAATGGCTGAAATAACTTTGTGAAAAGATAGACCTTAAGGTGCTGGCAGTTATAGCAAGTAAGTGAAAGAACATGTATGTAATTGTGGCCATTTAGGTAAGCAGCTGAAATACCAAGATTCAGTGCAATTAAGACCTGTAAAGCATATGGTAGATCTAAGTTGCTCAAGAACTCAGCCTTCATGGCCCTTATGTGGTGAAAAGACCATCTGCCAATAGTGCATGAACCAAATGGCACTGACTCAAGCAGAATAAGCTACTTCTGCCACTGGAGCAAGGCATGTGTAGTTGTTCATGTCCATATGTCTTCATTCAAAGTATGAACAACATCTGTATTGTGTCATGGCATGGTGAGTGTGGATGAGACCTCTAAGATGAGGAGGAAGACAGGTATGGCAGTGGTGACCTCTCTCCTGGTCTGTGATACAGTGCAGAGTGCTGCTTAGTTGTTTATGGCCAGGACAGCCCCAAATCGTGAGAGCCACTTCTTGAAGGGGTGAAGCCAAAGCCTAGTACATTATTATTCAGTTCTTGTCAATGACACAAAGAGCTTAAGAAACTTTCTCAGTAAGCACTTGGCTACAAAGTAGTTAAGGATATTTGATTTAAACATCATCTGTTTTATTTTACTTGGAAATTTGAAAGGCAGCCTGCAAATATAGCACTCCCTCCCCCACATCCCAATGTCCCCTGCCTTTCTGGGATGCCATTAAATTTGCTAGTGTGCTTAAATGATTTAATTAAGGTCTTTTCTGGTCTAATGCAATCAACAATACCTTCTGTCACTGCAACATATCTGATGCTAATGATGCTTCTGGATGATAGATGTTGTGGGGACAGCTATAAAGGTAAAGAGTAACTTGATTTGAGGGGTTTGATTTCCTTTTGCTTTAGCTATCATGAGCTGAACAGATAATGTTGGTTAGAAAGAGGCAAAGGAAAAAAAGGTGCTTTGAAAATTTCTCACCTCCTTTGTTCTTTTATGGAAATTTAACACTATAATGACCTATTTGTCAAGTTCTGTATGTCTATCTAATACATCTTAAACTGTTGATTTTAATAGGAATAAGGAGATCTAGTTTTGGATACAGGATCCATCCAGTTAGTTTAAATAAAGTTACTGTGTTCATGTGCATATATATTTCTCTGCAGAGTATCAATATGTAAATGATACAGTATTTGTGTTTTTTATGCTTCTGTATCACTGCTTGATCTTCGCACACACATTTATTTATTTGAATTTCATGCTGGATCTGTGTGCTTAATCAAGGGGCACCCAGTGTGTACGTCATTCACTTCCCTCTCAGCATGATGAATCTTCAAAAATGTAAATACCAGTCCTTTCTCTTTGGGGCTTCACGTTAGCCAGTGAAGCCCATGTCTACATCTGAAGTTTTCAAACTTTCTAAGTATTCAGAAGGTATAATCCTGCTCTTAGTATATTCTGTATTGATTTTGTGGTGTTAGATACTGTTCAGGAATGAATATGAAGCAGACTACCTTTTGGCTCTTTCTTGAAGTGACCCAAGTTATTTATAAACAAGGCAATTAGAATTGGTTTTAAAAATTATAGCAAGTACAATTGAAGTGACTGTCAGCTATATATAGGCATAAGTGAATCTCCTTTAGAAAGGAACTTTTTCTACCAATTTTTAAAGTTAGGAAGCATGAGTCTTGAAGTGAAAGAAATAGCAGAATATGCATTTAAAGTATCTAAAAATATTTTTGTTTCAAGGCTTTGTAAGTCAATGACCCAGCATGTTGTTGACAACCAAGATTAAATACTTACAAGAAATCCCATTTTTCCACTGACTTACAGGCATTTTTCCTTTCAGGCAGTTCATGAAACAAAATTTGAATTTCAGTCTGCTACCATCTGACTATTTGGAGCAGTATATCTTTAAATCTATTGGCAAGTCTTGCACAGAGTTCAGAGTGGGAGGACTAAGGAATAAAGGCATGTTTTCTCTGAGAGAAGCTGAGCTTTGAAAACTACTGAAGTTTTGGAATGTTAAAAGACAAACCAGATGAGATACATTAGTGGGCAAAGAGCAAGAGAAGAGGTCAAACTGTACATGCAAATGTCTTTTCACAGCCTAGTAATTTCTGAAGATTCACATGGTTCAAAAATAAGCTCATTCCAGGGGAACAATACACATATTTGCAAACAGTTCTAATATTAGTCTGTCATTATAATGGTATCTGAAAGCCAGTGATATTTATGGTACTGTGAAAGTGACCAATACATTAATTTTAAATTACTCTCTGTACACGAGTTTCCTTGTGTGTGGGAGTAGTTTCTTTATAGGAAAAAGCCTCTGTTGACTGGCTTTTTCTTTCTCACCCTCAATCTAGACTAATACTGAAATTTAACTTGTAGTGAATATTACTGTTTTTTTCTGTTTAAATGATTTAACCAAGGTTTTAAATAAATTTAAAATGCAGAGTGACTGTCAGAAGTATTGTTTACATGTAGAGACAAACTAGAAATTGTATGAACATTGAGCAGTAATATAAAAAAATATGCTGCTCTCTAATGATTTGATGGATTTGTGGGAGTCAAGATGCAATAATGGATGATCACATAACAGCCATCCTTACAACTGGGCATCTCTGCTTGTAAAACAGGAAAAGAACAAAAAGACAAAATATTTGAATTTTGATATGAGTCAATTAATTATCAAATGCTGACAAATTATGCATGTTAATCCACCACTGTATTAAAAAGTTTTTAATGAGTTCAGTATCAATATGAATCTAGTTTCCTTTTAACTTGACCATGGGCAAAATAATAACTTTATATGATAAAATAACTCAGTTTTGATTACATAAGTTTTATCATAGCTCAATAAACACTGTAAGTACTGTTTTTCAACATGGCTTTCTACCTTTGCTCTAGTGACTAAAGGTGATAGCAATGACCATATTGCTTCAATTATAGGATGTGAATATTTGTAGTTATTTTTGGTGCAATAAAAGTGTAAGAATATATATATAAAGTATCTCCTTAATAATTTAAGATGAACACAGGATGAGGGTTGTTGCTGAATCTATATTTTACCTTCACTTATTTTTCTCAGTATTGAGGAGAGTTAAACACAGGTTTTAAACTTCATACATGAAGAATTAGAAAATAAAATCTGTTTAGAAACTTCTCCTTATAAATTAATGAAATAATCCATAATGGTGTATACCTCCTACATAAACCTAAACAGAACTGTTGTATTTCTACACCAGAAAAATACAATTTACTTTTATAACTTAATATTGTATTTATATTTTTCTTTCTACAGCTTTTTACATGTGACTGTAATTGCTCAGCCATATAACAGACCTGCATAGTATGACCAGATGTCTTCTAGAATTCTTAAATAAGGAAAAAAAATATCTTTTTCTTCTATTGCACTACCTGCTGAGTAAAAGACCCTGGCATTTCCTGTTGTAAGATGTTTGTAAAATGACTACTGCTTCCCGCTATTTTCTGTGTGAGTGAATCTGCTGCTCATTCAGAGGGCTATGTGAGCACACACATCTTCAGATGGTGGATGTTGGGATAGTTGCTGACTTTCTGACTGATAACCAAGCTTATGCAGAGTGTCTGTGAATCTGGGTACCGTTTAACATGACAAAAGTGGCTCTATTTGGCATTAGCTGATTAAAATTCATGAATAGGAATTACTTCAAGCTGAATCTCAACAAAGGCAAATCATACTCCACGAACTCTTGACCCTGCGACCATTCTTCATGTTATGTTGTGGAAATTCAGGTATTGTCTACAAATGTCAGATTATACCTGTTATATCTGTCCTGCCAAAATGGATATTTCTCCTATTTGGAACCAACTGGTGGTTGGTGTGTTATAATGGAAAACATAGGCAAGTATAAAAAAACCTCCTATGACCTAATTGTTGAGTTCCTCAGTTTCTTGTATTCCTGAATTTATTCATGAGCACAGTCACAAAAATCCTTCAAGACCCAACAGAAAATGTAGCACTACACTGTAAAGTTCAAGAATACTTAATTGGACAGGGAAAAGGAAGAAATAACACCATAAATAATGCACGGTGCAGTTCTAAAAAAGACTGAAATGTTGTCAGTAGAGGACTTTGTGTTTGGAAAGTTTACAGGTGACCAAATATAACCCCAGGCTTTTGGGTTGATACCCTCATTCTTACAGTATTTATTTGCTTTTTTTCTCCCCCACTACTTCTTTAAAATTCAGTGCTGTGTTTGTACAGATACATTTCAGATACTCTGAAACCAACTGAATCAAAAACATTCAGGTAGGAGATTGAGTTTGAGGTTTGTTTGTTTGTTCCAGTGAAGTGTCTCTTTCATTTGCCAACACAATGCTGGCACATGTAGACATTTATCTAATCTGATTTTTATATACCAGAGGACCCAGACAATCTAATGCACAAATGTAGTGTTGCATTTCCCCCTTCACAGGAAACTAGGGATTAAGGGCAAATGTCAATATTTGCCTTGAGTAGTTCTGAGCGAGTTCATCAGCTATAAGTAAATAATGTGTATTTGTAATCTAACACCTGTTTATTTTTTTAACAAAAAACTGTATGGCTTGTTCAATTTGTTTGTATCTCATCCTACATTCAGATAGTTAAGCGCCCTGCCTACTTGTATTATGCTAATCAGATGTTATTCTAGTTTACTGGGATATTTAAGTGATTTTAATGGGAAATCAAGTTTTCACTCTATCAGGGTTGTACCATGACAAATCAACCCTGGGCATTTGTAAAGTTTTACTAGTTCTAAATGTTTGTCAAGGACTATGTTGCAATGGGTGCAGACAATAACACCTTTTAGAAGTGTAAATTGTATTCAAGTAGCAATGGGACAAAATAGTTAAACTGTTAAGTGAAAAAGCAGAGGAACAGTGGGGGAAATAGAAAAGCAAAGAAACAAAATAACATTCTACAGCATGTCTCAAGAATATTAATAAACACTTTAAGATATCTTTCATAAGAATTTTGTGCCTATTTGTTTACTAATGCAATGTCAAATGCGGCAGGTAATAGTCCCTACAGGAAACCAAGTACCCTACAAATAGTAGCTGTGTTTCTGCATTTGTCACACCAATGTGAATTTTGGATAGATTTTACTCTTTAGTATTCCAGAGGTCTAAAATACATGAAATGTTTGAAATTCTTATTCTTCTAAGCACTGGTTTTGTAGGACCACTGGGAATTCTAAATTCTTTCCAGCATGCCTCTTCCTGAGCACCAGTGTGTGATGTGGTCTCCCAGCAATGCAAACCAAACTTCAAGCCAGATTCCCTAATGGTCAAGTCTGTGCTTATGCACAGAATTGGCACTGAGAAAACTCATTAATGAAAGATCTCTTCAATTGTGCTTGTATGTGTTTTGGTTTTATTTTTTAATGTGGGTAAATTCCATGAGTTTTTAGATATGGAAAGATTGATAAATATTTAATAGTGTTCTCTGAGCCATGCTAGGAATGGCTGGGAGCTTTCGTTGCTCTTAGCAGTATGCTGATAACTGGCAGGTTGTGCAAGCCAACTGCTGATCATTTTAAATTAAAAATATTACACTGAAATTTAGCAGTCATTACATTTGTATCAATCTACAAGTTGCTGTTTCTTCTTTGTTTGCCTTTTTTTTTTCCTTCCCCTTAGCATCATGCTTATTCAGAGCAGATGTCATCTTGTAAAAGAAAACAGGATGGCTTCATTTTACTACGGGAAACCCCCTGACACTTGGTAACTTGCTCTTTCTGCCTCAATGTTTCTAGTGTCTATAAATTTGCATTGCGGACTTGATGGATTTTCATTTTCACTGTGCTAAGCCTTTTAATACAGCCATAACAGCTCAGTCAGCATTAGCAAAATGTGCTCAGGCTATTGTGGACTGTATCGAGTTTTGAAGCTCACAAGTGTGTCTACATGAAAAATTTACCAGCAGAACTGTCCTGGCATAATCATCCTCCTCACATAACACCCCTGTGCATGTCCTGTTGGGAGTAACAGTGAACTTGTTTTGATTTAGTCTATGTCACCTTAGGTTTAGTAGCTTTGTAGTGGCAGTATCCAGAAAGGTTTAGAAGTTGTCTCAAAAAAAGGGTACTCTTTTCTCTGCCTTTTTTCTGAAATCAAAATTGCCTTTTTCTTTTTTTAAATCATTATTTCTAGCCATCCTTCATTTCTTCAGTTAGGACTCCAATTAGATCTTCTTTGACTGATTAAGAATAGCAGGTTGAAATGTATCTCCTTGGAAACTTTGCTCATTTTGGCACTACCATCACCCACTGCCTCAAGTGGCATGTTAATATTTGGGGCCTTTTCAGGTTCCCTGTGTATGAACCTGAAGTTAGCTATATTTAATGTAATCCTGTTTTTTATATAGAGAGTTGGTGAAGTCCTTAGTTTCTGAATCCAATAGAAATAATTTAAAACTTCAGATTTCCCCCAACCTATTCCCAAGGAGCCCTTTCTCCATGCTATATTGTCTGGTTCTCACAGGATTTTCATGTTTCAGTGGAATTGTATGTATGCACCTTTCCAAACCAACCAAGCCTTAAGTTATCCCTTTCTTGGAAAAACTCCTTTGTGAAATTGATTTTTAACCTTGCTCATGGTTTCTCATGAGAATTGATAGTATTCAGCTGGCTATAGTCTTTTCTGAAGAAAAATGTATTTTCCCAGAAACCTTCAGAAATATATTTGAGGTTAAGAGCTCTGTGGTCCCCCTCACTGACAAGACAGTTAAATCCATGTGAGTGCATTACCCTTGGCAACTCCTGGTTTAATTAGATTGATATTGCGTCTACTTCAAGTTTATTTTTAGCTTCTTTCAGTTTTTGTGTTGTTAAGGAACGATAGTTATCAGTTGAGTCTGGTCAGTGAGGCATTTCTGTAACGTGATTACTAGATTTCCAGTATTTCTTTTTGTTCTTAAAAAATATAGATACTACCTGGGCTAACTCTACAGCCATTTTAAATTGATGTAAGTGTAAATTTTCTTATAAATTAAAATTTATAGTAACAACAAATTTCTGAGAAAGAAATAGGACAAAAAAGATTGCAAATTCGTTACTGTTTTCTTCATTTTATTTTTAATTGTGGTGGTTTAGTTTTCTTGGTTTTGGTTTAGGCCTTCCTTGGTAGCAGGGTCATAACTAAGGAAGTATTCCACACCATTCCTTCATGCAATCAGGTGTATATAAAGACAGGAGGAAGGTTTCCTCCCTCTCTTTTGCTCTCTCTTCCTTTTGTGTGCTGGGAGGACATCAGCTCTCTGTGCCGGCCTATCTCTTCTCTCAGTGAGCTGGGGCCTCTCGGAGATGCTGCTGTCCCAGCTGGATGGAGGGGAAGGACCTGCTTTCTCTTAAGGGGAGGGTTGGTGAGAATTGATTGTGTTAGTTCTTATTGAGCTTTTCCCTGAGCTTACGAGTGTGTGTATTTGTTTTGCTTGGTTTTACCCATTTTTGTCCCATTCGCCTTTCCCTTTTCCCTTTGGGGGTTGCTCTGGGATTTGTTCTGTAGATTCATAGTGTTTGACAGTATATAATTGTAATATATGTGAATATATATATACATACTTTTACTAAAATTGTCTTTTTGGGTACTTTTTTCCCTTTCTCTCTTGGGAGGGAGAAATCCATGTGGCTGGCAGTTGGGCTTGGCAGGGAGCCAACCTAAACTCCACACGGTTTTGGTAGAGAATGTGGGCAAGGTGTTTTGGTTAACCTGGTATATTTTGGAGCATTTTCTGGGAAGACAACCAGGTTCTTATGAACATAACCTATTGTTTTGGTCAGAGGTAGGTTGTTTGGTAAATATCAGTCATTGTATAAGAACATTACTGAGAGAACTGCCAAAACCGAGCTGATTTATATAAACAACTGTTTTGTTTAGGAACACTGAGTAGAACATATAAACAATGTCCATTTTACTAATTTTCTTCTTAATTCAAGGAATTTTTGTGCAAGAAGTGGGACATTCAATTCCTGATGACACAGACCAGGAGAAGGAGCAGAGTATGGATGACCATTTCTCTTGGGGAAAGTATCTTCCTCCATTTAATGTTAGCATCACTGATCTGGTAATGCAAATCCCTGGGCTTAAATTTAGCATCAATTGGCATCAACTTGGTATCAATTCTTTCTCAGATTATTTGGTAATACTCTTGTGTGTGGTCAACTTTGGGACGGTGGTGTTGTATTGCTTTCCTTATTGTAGGAAAGGTCTAACCTTGAAAGCATTCGCTGGAGCTTTGGAAAGGTCTTTGGAAAAGCCAGTCTCTGGGTGGCAAGGAATATGGGAACAATTTGGCAAGTTAGTAGGGCATGTAGCACCTCCCATCTTTTGGGATTTCACACCAGAACAAGTGCTTGATCCTGATAAGATGGCCCATTATCTGTTAGAAGGGTGTTTTCTAGAGGAGAATCCAAATATGTGATTTCTTTGCTTTGTACTGGGGCCTGCCTAGTGCTTATCGAGCTGCAAATGACCATTTCCAAAAGGTTGTTGTTGAGGCTGGAACCCAAACTGAAATGGAAAACACTCCAGTTGAATCAGGTGCCCAGAACAAAACTACAGGTTCTATAGAAATTGCGACCCAAACTACATCACCAGAGATTCAATCTACTCCACCAGTGGTTGAGACCGTGTTATCAGCAATTCGAGCTATGTTACCAGAAATTCATCCTACTCCATCAGTAACTCAACCTGTGTCACCAGAAACCCAATCTGAGATACCTGAAGTTGAGGATTCGACTGAGATGGAAACCCACACTACAAATCCTAACATCAGCATTACTCCTGTGAGTAAAAAGAAGAAGTAGATAAGGGAAGCTGCAGAATACAGAGGCCCAGCTCCAAGATTACAACGTATAGAAAGAGAGGAAGAAGAAGGAGCCTACGGACCTATCCCATCTGAAAATGTAAGAGTAGAGGAAAGGAGGTCTGCAAGAGATGAAGATGCTATAAGGTTAGGAGTGTGGCCGAAAGAAGTAAGACCATGTCCAAGGGGGGAAGCAGCACTGATGGCTAGTAAACCACCGATAGCCATCAGACCACCGAGGAAAACAGCAACACCTGAATATTCTCTTCTTGACTGTACATCAGAAGAGCTGGAAGAAATCCTGAAATCTCAAGCTGCTTCAACATCACAGCCTGAATCCTATACGCTACCTCCACCACGTGGAGGGCCTAGAGAGCGGTGTAGAAACCCATCCCTGCAGCGCTCTCAGCCTCTGCCTCCACTTGGGCCTAGAGAGCAGCATAGAAGCCCATCTCTGCAACGCTCTCAGCCTCTGCCTCCACGTGAGTGGAGCAGAGAGGGACCAGCTCCACGAAGAGAGGTTCCAAGAAGAGACCTGAGTGACCCCTATGCTGGAGAGGAGGTTTTGCGAGAAAGTGAGGTATTGCAGACAATGAAACCAGCAGAACTTCGGGACCTGCAAAAGGATTTCAGCCATCTGCCTGGTGAACGAATTCTCACCTGGCTGGTACGATGCTGGGACGCTGGGACCCAAAATCACCAGCTAGAAGGTAATGAAGCAAGGCAGCTAGGATCCCTTGTCTGGGACCATGAAATTGAACTAGAAATTGCAAGAGAGACATATAGTCACAGTCTCTGGTTCCAGATTCTCTACGGGGTGAGGGAAAGATACCCATTTAAAGAATGTCTAACGAGCCCTCAGAGAAAGTGGACAACTGCAGAAGAAGGTGTTCCGTATCTACGGGAGTTAGCCATGTTGGAACTCATTTATGCTGACCCAGACTATTATGATATCTTTGAACCGGACAAGATGCCCTGTACGCAACCAATGTGGAGAAAGATAGAGGCGCCCCTGCAGCATATGTCCACTGCTTAATAACTGAAAAAGGGGACATTTTCAGTGCTCTCTGTTTCTGATGCTTCAAAGGCTTTTTCACAATAGAAGACTGGAAGAGATTCACCTCCTCCTCTGTCAGCATACCATCCACAGTTAGAAGAACCAGACGTGAATGCCATGTGTTCCTGGATAAGGTTGGTAGCAGAAGATTTGGAACATTCTCCTGGTGTCCAACACTAACCCACCTATGGCAGACAGAGGAATAGGCCAGTACAACGGTCTTAACCACAATTCTGACCTCAATCTCAGTCTCAATCTCATTCATATTCTCCTTCTTTGAAACCCAGAAGGAGAGAAAACCCTGGATGTAAATCACATAGTCAACTGTGGTCTTATCTGTGTAGCAAGGAAGAGAACATGAAAAAGTGGCATGGTGAACCTACTTCCAAACTCGAATCCAGAGTGAAACAGCTAAAACAGAAAGAAGGTGATAAGAAATTTGTCCACGTGGTCACTGCAGAAATCCAAAGCCTGAAAAAAACTGCAATCCCTTAGACACCAGAAGATGGATGACAAGAAGGACTCTAAGTCAAAGTAAGCATCCGATGAGGAATGCTCTGACCACAGCCCATAGAGGGGCCCTGCCTTCTGCC
>WBMV01005056.1:0-19065 GCA_013396655.1 Campylorhamphus procurvoides
CTCTGATAGACCCCATATCCCTTTATAGCCCCTCACAGCCCCTCACAGACTTCATATCCCCCCACGGCCCCCTCATAGCCCCTCATAGATCCCATATTCCTTTATATCCCCTCATAGCCCCTCACAGACTCCATATCCCTTCATTATAGCCACTCACAGTCCCCTCATTGCCTCAGTCCCCTCATTGCCCCATCATAGCTCCTCACAGCTCCTCATAGACCCCATATCCCCTCACAGCCTCTCATGCCCTCATAGACCCCTTATCCCCTCTCAGCTCCCTCATTGCCCCCCTCACAGCCCATTCACATTAAAATACCTTGGCTGGGTGGTGGCATCCCAGGCTACTTTTTTGGGGAAGTTTTCCCTGCCCTGTGCAGTGCCCAGGGTGAGGAGCAGCTATGAAGGGTCAAATCCCTACTTGGAGTGCTTGGTACATTTTAGCAGACGTGGTTGTGCTGGTTTATTATGTATATAGTATGTATATGAGCTGTGAAATAGTGGGGGTTCAATATGTAGCCCTGATATAATTCCTCTCTTTCAATTATAATTTTTACCTCTGAAGGAACGGCAAAAAAAAGCAGCAGGGAGACCCTCAAGGAAAAGGTTGTGCAAAAGTCACTCTCAAACACAAGAGAGAAAAGAGAGGTTAATCCTTTACCATGGAAAAGCAAGGTTGTGTGTTGCCCAAAGAATTTATGGATCTTCCATCCCTGGAAGTGTCCAAGGCCAGCCTGGATGGGGCTTGGAGCAACCTGGTCTAGTGGAAGGTGTCCCTGCCATGATGGTCTTTAATGTCCCTTCCAGCCATTCTATGATTCTGTGATTCTATGAAAAGAAAACTGAAAAAAGAGGGTTTTTTTTGCATGTCTTTCCCTTGTTCTCTTTATCAGCAGCACACAAGACAAGCCAGGCTGCAATCCAAGGGCAGGCAGCAGATCCGAGGGTTTTGTAAGCAGAAGTTAAGCAGGGACAAATGCAGCCAGACCGTCTGTCTGAGCACGGTGTGGGAGAGAGAAGAAAGCCAGCCGGTGGGAGATAAAAGAATGAGGCTGATGAGCTTAGAAAGGAAAATAATGGATTGAAGGCCAAGCAGGGCTGGAAGGGGTGGACCTGGAAGACGACAGAGCTGCTGGTGTGAGGGCTGACTCAGAGGCAGGTGCTGGGACAGCAGTGCTCGCTCTGATTTCTCATGATGCGATATCCAGGCAGTGTTTAGCAGGGAGCAGGGCCTTCCTCAGAGAAGGGAACTTGCCTCTGTGTGCCAGGGATCGGCTGTGAGGAAAGTGACAGCAAGTTTGTGACAGGGCTGTGTGTCAGAGTGCCCCATGCACAGACTGTAACAATGATGGGCTCAGAGCTGGCGATGTTCAGCCTGGAGAAGAAAAGGCTCCGGGGAGACCTCGGAGTCCCTTCCAGTGCCTAAAGTGGCAACAAGGGATCCAAAAAGGGACTATTTACAAGGCTATCCAGTGATAGGACACAGAGCAATGGCTTCCCACTGCCAGAGGGCAGGGTTAGACGGGATATTAGGAAGGAAGCCTTCCTTGTGAGGGTGGTGAGGCCCTGGCACAGGTTACCCAGAGAAGCTGTGGGTGCCCCAGCCCTGAAGTGCCCAAGGCCCGGTTGGATGGGGCTTGGAGCAACCTGGAATAGTGGAAGCTGTCCCTGCCCATGGCAGGGGTTTGGAACTAGGTAGTATTTAAGGTCCCTTCCAACCCAAATCACTCTGTGATTCCATGAAAGAAAATTTAAGGAAAACCATAGCAGAAGCTGGTACTTTCTTAAGAATAGTGACTGTAAAGCAGGAGAGAGGAGAAATGAACAAGGAATTGAAGTAAAATTCAGCAGATCTGTATTCAGCTTTGACAACTTCTGTACAGACAAGTCTGAATTACCAGTGTTAAGATGAGTCTTTTCAGCTTCCTACATCCCTGCCGTCTACTTGTGAAAGGGAAAAGGAATTTTTTATTTGGCTCTGCGTTCGTGGCACTGGAGGACACAGATGGAGACAACTCGCCCTCTGGTGGGTAAAAGCACAACCGTACAGAAGCCTTAGTCTGTGCATTACATTAACAAATAATAATTAAAAGTATTGGTTAACAGAAGGAAAAATAGGTTTTTAGAGGTTCTGAATGCTGAAATTCACACAAGTGTATACTGTAGGGGATGAGGTATTTATGTGATCACACACAATTCTGGACAAGGTTGGTGAGTCAAGGACCTGGAGTGATGTGAAAGAAAGGGATCACAAAATCAACAGAACACTGCGATGGAGAAATCCCAAAAACTGGGATCCCTAAATCTGGGAAGTCAGTGTGCTGGGGTGTCTCCCTGAAGTGTGTGTAGAAAACTCAGGCAGCGAGGGGGCCAGGCATGATGTTCACACATGTGAATCCACAGAGCTGCGATCTCCGGATTAGGAAGGCATGGTGGGATGGCTCCAATGACCAGAGTGTTGCAATGGAGGGACCCAGACAGGCTCTTTAAGGCAGGCCAAGAAGGTGAGGAGATGGAGAGGTTCTTTAGTGAAAGTACAGCTGCAGTGCTGGAGCCTGGATGAGCCAACGAAGAGTTTACAGGGAAGGATTAGAGATGACCAACATGGGGGACACTGCAGTGGGCCCTGGTCCTCATGGGGGGCTTCAGCCAACCCCGGTATCTGCTGGAAGTACAATGTAAGAGGAATGGAGCACCTCTCCTATGAGGAAAGCTGAGAGAATTGAGATTGTTCAGCCTGGAGAAGACTTTGGAGTGATCTGATTGTGGCTTTTCAATACCTGAAAGGACTCTAGAAGAAGGACAGAGAGAAACTTTTTACAAGGGCCTGAGTGACAGGACAAGGGAGAATGGATTCAAACTGACAGAGGGCAGAATTAGGTGGGATATTAGGAAGAAATTCTTCCGTGAATGTGGCGAGGCACTGGCACAGGTTGTCCGAAGGAGTTACGGATGCCCCATTCCTGAAAACATTCAGGGTCAGGTTAGGTGGAGCCCTGAGAAACCTGGTGTAGTGGAACATGTCCTTCCCCATGGCAGAGGGCTGGAAAGAGATGATCTTTAAGGTCCCTTCCAACCCAAACTATTCTATGGTAAGCAATCCAGAAGGTTCCTGGAATGCAGTGCTGATAACTCCTTCATCCCAGTGACTGAGGAGCCAACGAGGAGATGTGCTTTGCTGGACATCATACTCACCCACTGAGGTTTGTTGGGGATGAGTCAAAGGCAGCCTTGGCTGCAGTGACCATGAGATCCTGAGGGATGAGGGTAAAAAGCAAATTCACAGCTTTCGATTCAGGAGAACAATCTGGCCTCTGCTTGGAGGAGTCCCATGGGATAAGGCCTGGGGAGGAGTCACCTCCTCCAAGCTCAGAAGTAGTCCCTTCCAAAGAGCAGCAAGCTGGGCAAAAACACCATCAGGCCTGCATGGATAAACATGGAAAACTTAAACACAGAAGTAGCATAGGAAAGATGAAAGCAAGGACATGGACAGAAAGGAATACGGACATTATCCAAGAGTGCAGGAGTGAGGAAAGGCAAAGCCCAACTGGAATATGTTCAGGGATGTCAAAGACAACCAGAAAAATTTCTATATGTACATTTATGAAAAAAGGGGAGACTAGGAAAAATGCAAGCCCATTGCTCAGTGAGATGTGGGAGGTGGTTATACAGAACACGCAACAGCCTTCTTCACCTCAACCTTTACTAGCAAGACCAGCTCTCAGGAATCCCAGGTCCTTGAGACCAGTGGAAAAGGTTGGAACAAGGAATATGTACCTTGGTGGAAGACCATCAGGTCAGGAATATTTAAAGGATCTTATCAATGTATATAATCCCCAAAGGGAGGGTGCAAAGAAGATGGAGACAGGCTCTGTGTCACATCCCAGTGCCAGGTGCAGAGTCCACAGGCACACAACGGAACACAGGAGGTTCCTCTGAACATCAGGAAATACTTTTACTCTGAGGGTGGCTGAGCACAGGTTGCCCAGAGAGGCCATGGAGTCTCCATCCTTGGAGATCTTCAAAATGCATCTGGACATTGACCTGGGCAGCCAGCTGTGGGTGCCCCTGCTTGAGCAGAGCCAGGTGACCCCCAGAGGTCTCTTCCAAACTCAACCATTCCGTGATTGTGGATGAACTTAAATCCCTCTAGTCAGTGTCAGGGCAGCCATTCTGCACTTCCATTGTGGAAAGGGAATGAAATCCAATAGTTATCAGGAAACCTGTAAAGTGCTTTGTGATGCACAGATGAACCCCCACCCTATTGTTCATTATTACCCACTCTAATATATTGTCTCTGTAATTATTATCCCCTTTCTTTCCTAATGACTCATAACCGTCTACAGTTGTGCATTTGGGAATTTCACAACACACAAACTGTTTTGCTTTCACAGTTTTTTTTTCACTAAGGTTTTTAAATAAAGATCAGTACAGTACAAAGCTTAAAATATTGTCAATTTTTTCAACAATACAAAGTCAGCAGATAGGAGTAGGGAAGGGGATGGTTAATATGGAACACTCATGCCCTTCCCTGTTTCCCAGTGAAAAAAAAAATACAAACTCTTTTGTACTTCTGTTTAGTAACAAACAGTGCTTAAAAATAATCTTGTCAGCAAAATATGTAAATTGCAAGGCACACGAGGAACCCATCCTTGCCTCATTACACAAATCATTAGGCATAAATACAAATTTAAGGCACCTGTCTCCATCCTCTCCTCCTACTCCATACAGTGAGCAAATCCTGTCAGTGGGAATAGGCTGTTAGGAGCAACCACAGACCAAAAGACAGCAAAGAGACTGCCCCTGATCCTCAGGTTCCCTCAGGCTGAGTCCCAAAAAGGAATAGCATAAGGCACATTGGGATGAATTCTCAGGAGTTGTCCTGGTTGCAAGGCCTGCAAGAATACTGTCTTAGGACAAGAGATTCCTGGGGGGGAGAGGATTAGGACCTGAGTCCCTTTGGGATCTCAGGTGTGCTCAGCCTCTGTTGGTCAGCTCTTCACCAAACCTGGCCACTGGTACATCCTTAGGAACACCAGGATGGAAGGAGACGTGCTCCAAGCAGTGAGCCTGAGGACAAGGCCCTGAGCAGCTCCCAGACAACTGAGTATTTATCACAGTGGCACTTTTGCTCTCTCCGGATCCAGCCCTAGTCTTCTCTGCATCAAAGGCAAGGCTTCTGGAGGGCATCCAGAGCCACTTCCCAACTGAGGCCCAGCAGACTGCACAGCACATGGAGTCTGCCCAGGTAGGCAGCCAGGTGTATAAGGCACGAGGAAGAAGGAAAGAAATAAGCTGGTTGGAGGGGAGGAGGAGGATGGAGACAGGGATGAAGGAAGCTCCAGTGTTGGTGAGTCCCTTGTGACACAAGGGCGCATCCTCACAGCAGCACAGATCCGTATTGTAGGTCCCCACTCCATCCACCCATCATAGTAACCAGAAGGTCAGCTCCAGGTGGGAGTGCAGGGCTGTGTGGGGACAGGAGCAGCTTCACCTGAGGGGAAACAGGAGACTGTGCCAAAACACCTCCATTGTCACACAACTGCTCCAGAGGAGAAGTGTCACTTCTGCTCGACCAGGGAGAAGACATATAACCAAAAATACCTTGGAAGAGCCATGTGGGCTCCTCTCCTTGTCCTTAACTACACAGCATTACCATACTCAGCCTTCTTTGACGTGGCCAGGACATGTCATCTTAAACCCTTAGAGCAGGAGACACCTGGGTGATCCCTTCCTTTGGTCCCAGAATGACTCCAGGTAGCAGCAGAGCAGGTTTGTTATTAGCAGCCATGCCCAATACCTCTCCGTTTTATCCCAGAAATGAGCTCTGGACCAGACTGATTTACACCTCTTCCTGCACAGAAGCCCACCGATACCATCCAGCCAGCTCCATGCTCAGTGTCTTATTCTGCCTTACCTACCCCAAAATCAAGGCAAATTAGGCTGTGAAAAAAAAGCTCTGCTCCCACTGGAAGCCCTTTCCTAAACTGGGAGGATACCCACAAGCAAAGCCAGAGAGAGGCCATGAAGGGAACAGTCCATCAGTGCAGCTGAGCCAGTTGAGCAGCTAGTTGCCATGCCAGGAGGAACTGCTGCTGGCCTCCACTGCAGCCCTTCCCTGCAGGGAGCAGCGTTGTCCAAGTGAGCTGGCTCAAAGTTAAAACCAGCCGAAAATTACTGACATTTTTTCAGTAGGATCGGTTTCCTGATGCTCCATCTCCCATTACCAGCTTCCTCCGTGGAGAGAGGAGCTTCTGTGCATGGGAAGGGATACAGTGAGGGGCAAGTGGGATCACTTCCACTTGCCACTCCCCTGAGACAGGTTTACTGTTAGGTCAGCATGGCTGTACCATCAAAAACACCAGAGAAATTAAGTAATTAATTTCTAAGCTGGCCTGGATGTAAACCAGGAGGCCCAGACTGATGAGAAAGGTTGGACCAGATGACTTCCTGAAGGCTTTCCTATGACTTCTTCTCCTATAGTCCAAACTTACTTCCCTCCCCCTTTGTATTTAATTTCTCTATAGGGCCGTGAGTTCCAAATTTATCCACAAAACACAGGACCAGCAAAGCACCTATTAATAGATCTGTTTTCTGTCACCTATTAATAGACCTGCTGTCTGGCCCACCTTGCTCCTCCAGCAGCACAGCACTGTTTCCTTCAGGCTAATCTCAACCCAGCTAGGAGGCTCTGCAGATAGAAAATCCAAAGGTAAAGCCTTTCTGGATAATAAACCATGTGCACAGGCACGTGCACAAACACAGACACACCTCAAGAGCTAAAACACAGATCAAGTGCAGAAATCAGTGCTTGTCCTCACAAACCATATCCCCAACCCTACACTCTGCCTGCTCAGAACCAGCAATCACAATTCATTTGCCTGCCCTTGGGTTCACTGAGACAAATCCATGGCTGGAATAGATCCAATGCATTTCTTGGTTTCAGCATGGATTTATACCTCCTTGGTGGCTCCATATTCGATATTCCCCCCTAAGCAAGCACAGAAGAGACTTATCTAGTGGGGAACACAGTAACCCAACCTTTGCTACACCTTGGACAGGAGTAATCCATGGACTCGTAAGTGTCCTTGACCACTGTCTCTGCTACTCCACACAGGAATCACCAAGCCCTATGGATAAACCTATCCCAAGGTTGCACAGGACCCTAATCCTGTCACCTTGCTCCTGCCTTTTGCTGTTCTACCTTCATCTAGTGCTGATAAAAACGTGCCAGAGTCACAATCCAATTGATCAGAGAAAAGCAACCCTGGTGTTCCAAGGTCAGCTTTCCCATGAGGCTCACAAAGGACTGTTTGGTGTCCCAAAAAGCACCATTAAGTGGGGAATAAAGACTCCCTCACCTTCATACCCTCTTGGCCATGACCACAGTAGGGCTGTTGGGGGATCAGAGCCTTTCCTACATCAAACATGTCACATCCATGTGACTCTGGACTTTGTTACAGCATGGATATTGCTGGAGGTCAGTCACATTCCCCAGACAGATGATACAAACCTAGTTTGTCCCTCAAGCCCCCAGGTCAGGCCTAAGGCTCCAAAGATATTTTGCCAAAGCCACCTCAGCAACCTGACTAGGGGACAATAGAGAGAGTGTGGCTGGAACAGGAAAAGGACTATGCCAGCCACTGTCTCACATGTGTCCTCACAGCTGAACCCTGGGAATGTAAACTGCCCCCTGAAACCTTCCTACTGTCTTTGCCAGGAACAGTTCTCCTGTAGATATGGCAAAACACAGACTGGTCCTCACATCCAGCTGTGTTCCTCATGGAATTGTGAGCCATGGCAAACCCTGCTACAGTCTCACAGCCTTCAGGCTGCCCTCCCTGACATTCAGCAAGGTATCACCCACAGCTTTACCAGAATGAACAAGGAACCTCTGCCTATTCCAGCATCCTTGGTTCAGTGACTTGTTCTGCCTTAAAACACTCTATGTCCCCACTCCCCAGATGGCAAAAGGCAATCCCTGCTGTGAAAATGCATCCAGCATGAAGTCTCCAGCCCTCCACCCGAGTCCAGGGTCCCGGTTAGTCACAGCGTGTTAGGCAAGTAAGACGGTTGTGTCTCTAATATGTTATGCCCCCTTTTCTTGATTTTCTCTGGTGATGCCATGCCCATCACCTCTGTGACTCTCAGGAGTCCTTTTTGGCCAGGCTGGCCTTGATCCTGCGTCGCAGGATGTAAGCTGTGATGGCACTACAAGCCACCAAGCCAAAAAAAGAGATGCAGGAGAGATAAACAGTGAAAGGCCCGTGTCTCTTCAGGAAAATCTCCTGCCTGGTCTTGTAATCCAAAAGAATGGCCTCCAGCTGTGATAGGGTGCAGATGGCCAGGAAGGTGTGGAAGATCTGGTGGGCATGGCCAACAATATCGCAGGAGCCAGGGAAGTACTTCTCAGGGACAGGGCAGGAGAAGAAATAAGCACTGATAAGGAAAAACAGTATCTGGTACGTGTGGTACCAAGCAGCATCTTCCTCACAGCCCCCCAGGTGACACACAACCACCCGATGGGCAACAGGACTGATATCCAGGATAAAGGCCAGCCCGGCTGGGATCACCTGGCACATCTTTCTCATGATGGGGTAAGGCCGTCGGTACCGGTACTTGGCGTAGCAGCAGCCGGCACACGACAACCAGCCACAGAAAGCTGCTGCTGGCAGGAAGAAAAGCCAGAACTTGTCGTACCAGGCTTGGTCAGAGCTGTAGAAGAAATGAGCCAGGGCACTGCCATACTGGTAGATACTGACTCCAACATAGTCCACGAAATAGAAGGTGTAGTGGTACAGCTCCGATTTGGACTGCAGCAGGTGGGCCAGGAGGCTGCAGGTCAGGTAGGTGACAGAGGAGAGGACAAAGATGAGCAGAGGCAAGGACCACGCGTCCATGGGCAACTGCTCAGCCTCCACAAACGTCTTGAACCTCAGCAGCACAGCCAGCGCTGCCAGGAGATGAGTCCACACGTTGACCACCTCGTTGTGCTTCTGGAAGAGGCTGAGGAAGTAGTAGCGCCAGTCCTGGCCGGTGGGGCGGTACCCGGTGTGGATGTAGGGCTCACGGAAGAGCTGCGGCACCTCACACTCCTTCACTGTGCACGGCATCTTGGGCAAGCCATCCTCCAGCAGCCGGGGGAGGCGGCTGAGGTGCTGCCCGCTGAGGGACAGCGTGCTGATCCGCTCCAGGATGGCTGTCATCCTGCTGCCCAGCACTGGGGAATGTCCTCTTCGTGCCCTGAGGGGAGAGGAGAAAGATGAAATGTTAATGGTGATGCCTCAGGAAGAAGACCATGCTGACATTCCTCATGGGATGAACCATGGCACCGAGAGGCTGGCCCTTAAAGCCCCTTCCAGTCCCTAAAGGGGCTCCAAGAATGCTGCACAGGGACTGTGGACAAGTGCCTGGAGGGACAGGACAAGGTGGAATGGCCTTAAGGTGAAGGAGGGCAGGTTTACATTAGATATTAGGAAGAAATTCTTCCCTGTGAGACCCTGGCACAGGTTGCCTAGAGAAGCTGTGGCTGCCCCATCCCTGGAAATGTCTACAGTCAGGTTGGACAGGGCTTGGAACAATCTGGGCTAGTGGAAGGTCTCCCTGCCCATGGCAGGGAGTTGGAATGAGATGGTCATAAAGGTCCCTTCCCACCCAAACCATTCCATGATTCTATGAATATGAGGTGAGTTCAGGGATAGCAGGTCTCCTGGGGAGTTAGAGGAAGGTCTGAGGGAGTACCAGATTCCCAGGGGTTATCTGTTCCTTGGCCAGTAGAGCTAAAATCATCATGGAGAAGGATGGCACAGCCCTGTCCCTGCAGTTCAGCCTATGTTGGATGGGCACAGCAATGTCACAAGCCTGCTCTTCCTCAGGCTTGGAGCATGTTCAGGAGTAGCCAGGAGCTGCCAACAAGGGGGTGCAAGAAGCAGTTATATGGCAAGAAAGCACCTGATGATTTATGAAGGGGATTTTTCACCTCTTTCCCCAGAACAAAATGCTCAAGGACAAAACTAGGATGTAGTTAATCATCTAAGGGATAACCTGCCTGTCTGCACATGAGTGAAGAGGTTCCAGCTGAATCACGGAGAGGCTCAGCTTCCCCACCACACAACTTGCACATGGGTTAAACATTTGGGGCTGCTGGCAAAGAGAGGAGAAATCCACAGTCCCAAACCTGCAGCCCTCATCCCTTCACATGTAAGAAGCATCAGAACTGGGAGGGGATGGAGAAATGAGAGTCTCTGCCTCTGAGCTGGCTGCAGTTTGGGTGCAGCATTGGAGCCTTGGAAGCATCCATGGAGCCATGGTGAGGGATTGCCAGAGATGTGTCTGGATGCTCAGAGCAGCCAAGCCCAGTGCTGGGCACTTCTCTGCCTACTCTGTTCCTTGGCAACTTCCAGAGTTCCTAAGCAGTGTCTGGAAAGATTCAGATTCAGGGCACAACAGGATCATAATGTCTGGAGAACACCTTCCAGCCCTCTGTTTCCCAAGAACCTGGATATTTCTCTTCCCTTCTGGTGTTTATGCCACACAAAACTGAGGAGAATTCATCACAGATGCCCATGCTTGGACCAAAATTCATGCTGGTGCAGCCCTACCGGACCTGTAGGGCTGTGGTTACCCCTGTGCAGCCAACACACAGGTTTGCAGGAGTGGGACCTGACTTCTAACCTTATATGCACCACACTGGAGCTGCAGTGGATGGAGATGGCCAAAGGTAAATGCATGCAAGTAATATTTTGCCCAAGTGTAGGAAACTGTATTTTTCTCCTGGTTGCATGAAATACCAGCTGTGGCCAGAGGTGAGACAGAACAACAGTTTGCATGGGCACCTCATTTAGTGGAAGGTGTCCCTGTCCATCTCAGAGGGTTGGAACTAGACAAGCTTTAAGGTCCCTTCCAACCCAAACCAACCTGTGATTCTACGATGGGAGATGCATGCCAGGCTGGTATTGCAGAGGACAGGACAGTGTTAAACACCATGAAAGAGTTTCTGAAAGCAGGGAGGTGGGAGCTGGCAGTCCCAGGGCAAGACAGCACAAAGAGTAAAGTCAGAGCAGACTCTGAACCAGGTGGCAAGTCCCACTTCCTCTTGCAACACAAAACCTCTGATAAGAGACAAAATATTTTCATGTTGCTTCCTTTTTCTGGCAGATGGTAGTTGTCATAATTAGGTCTCATTTTCTAGCATATTCCTTCTGCCCTGCACCTTCTAGACTTTCCCCCTTAACACCTCTCAAGGCTGGGCTTTTTTTCCCTGTTTGCCACAGGGGAATTTGTCTGCTGAGTTTGATGGAGCTGCCTTATGCACAACAAGGCAAAATGGTCCCTGAAAATGCTGGTTTAGTTTCACAGGTGTGTAAGACTGAAAACAGCACCCTTGCTGGGGGGTTGATGTTGTGCACACTCATAAAGATTCTGCTTCTCTCCAAAGGGTCTGAAGGTCTGATCTATGACAGAACACACAGTTCATTCAGCAGCTCCTGTATCCCTGTGGAGTTACATGCCAAAATTTAAGCAACTTTTGACTCTGGGGCACTCCTGTGAGAGCATAGTGTGAAAAAGAGGCATCACTCCCTCTCCTCAGTCCTAATGTACAGCCAGTCCACTCTGGCTCCTTGCATACAATGGAGAAAGAAATGCTCATTCATAAATCATGGAATGGTTTCGGTTGGAAGGGACCTTAAAGCTCATCTAGTTCCATCCCCCTGCCATGGACAGGAAGACCAGGTTGCTCCAAGCCTCATCCAACCTGACCTTGAACACTTCCAGGGATGTGGGGCACCCACAGCTTCTCTGGGCAACCTGTGCCAGGGCCTCACCACCCAGCTTTCATCCAAATTTATACTTCAGCTTCAGGATGAGGCAAAGCCCAGCCAAGAGGAACACCCCTGGCTGTGCAGTACTGTACAACTCACTCCTCCTCTATCCTATATCTCCTTTAGATGGCATTAAGGTATTAAGCACTGATGAAGATCATCAGATTAAATTACATATTAGAAATTTCATTAATAGATTAGATTAGACAGCAAGAGTTTAGATTATTTAGATTAGGTATTGGGAAGAAATTCTTTATTATAAGGGTAGTGAGGCCCTGGCATAGATTGCCCAGAACAGCTGCCCCATCCCTGGAAGTGTCCAAGGCCAGGTTGGACGGGGCTTGGAGCAACCTGGGATAGTGGAAGGTGTCCTTGCCCATGGCAGAGGTTGCAACACAATGAGCTTTAAGGTCCCTTTCAGCTCAAATCCTTCTGTGATTCTATGATCATGGTGGTAAGGTACAAGGAAAAAGGGCACGCTGAAGCTCCTCACCTCTAGCAGGATGCAGACTAACACTAGAGTGGACCCCAGGATATCAAGAACTAGAAACCAGCTCTGATACAGCACAGACCTGCACAGGAGCAGAGCCAGAGCGCTCATCTCCTGAAACCTGCCCATACAGAGCAAAAGCAACCAGAAGACACCCAGGAAGGCATCAATCCAGCCTGGGAATATGGATGCATGGGAATGCAAGGGGCATATCACCCCTTCCAGAGTGCATGGCCTGCCTGCTTTGCATGCTGACAAGGGTAGGAGGGAGACAGGCAGTGTCTGTCCCAGGCACAGCCTGGCTCCGGCTGGCACCGCGTGTGCTCGTGCCAGGATTTTGCCACGGTCTCTCATCCCCAGAGCTCAGCGTGTACAGCCGCCATCGCCTCTGAGAGGCTACACACTGCACATCCCCCTGATAGCAGAGATTATTCCAGGCAGGCTTTCATAGCTGGAAAATGCCAGTTTTTAAACAGGCTGAGGAGCAGAGATTTTCAAAACAGCAGCCTGAAATCACAAGAAACACATCTGATGCGCAGGACTAAATCAGGAACCTGGTGGACGGCTTATTTTAAACCTTGTGACATTAGCGAGTGAGAACAAGTTGGCAATTTCCAGCGATCATGTGATGGACAAAGCGATGAGCAATTAACGTTAGAAAAGGCAGAGAAAGGAAAAAAAAAACCCAACAAAAAAACACCAACCCAGAAACCCAAGGTCAGCACCGGCTGTTTCACTTTCACAGAGCCCCTATTCTTTTCCCTTCACGGGGGCGTAGGAGCAGCTGAAAGCCACATTCATCCTCGGGGTGTCTCGTTGAGATTCCGTCCTCAGCCCCCATCTCCGGGGGATTCAGTTATTTTGGCTGCTCCCAATTAACAGCAACCAAGTATCGTTTGTTCACGGAGGGAGCTGCAAGGCGAGAAGGAGAGAGTGGACCATGGCCAGCCTGGATCATTACAGCCACAATAAAAACCCCCGGCACAGGAGGAGAACGATCCCGTTCCAATTTTTCTCTCCCTTTTGAAGGGAGTAATTGGAAACCCGAGCTTTTTCCCAGCTCTTTTGCTTTTAGGTCACAGTCTGATGGAAGAGTTTGAATGAGAAAATTTCCTACAGTGTACGGTCGATTTTCCCACCGGTCTGGCCTCAGCATTCACTGTCTGGGACTGAGGCTGTACCAGTGTGATAGATTTGTTTGCAGACTAGCATTCAGGCATCAGAGGTTTACACAGGCTTCCAGAAAGGCAGTAATTCCTGGTAAACAAAGCAGGGAGGACTGGGGGAACTCAGCTGTGGGGAAGTCTTTAATAAATGCATTGCATTTAAACTAGGAAAAAAAAAAAGTGGTTGTGGACAGCATAAAAATAACAGTAGTGAATGTGCTGCAGCAGCCAGCAGACTGGTTTGGAGAGCTGCAGGTGATTAATTCCTGAATCCCAATCTTCTGACAGTTGAGCAAAAGGTCCTGGAGGAACTCCAGGTCATTTTGAAACCTGGGGTTTTATTGTGATCCTTCCTACACAGGGTTAACTGTGGTGTTGCAGCTCCCACAGCACCAGGAGGGCAGAGAGCAGTTCAGCTCTGGGAGAGGCTTCACCAGGGCTGTACCCTGCTCAGATGCAATGAATAAGCCCCATCCCAAATCCTGCTGCCTGCAGGCTGGTTCTCCCTGAGCACAAACATCTCCTATAATTAAGCCACTTCTGGAGGGCTCAGGGCAAATTTTCAAAGACTGCCCTGGGAGCACAGTGCCAGCTCCCCCATCCCATTCTGCCTGGTGTTTTGGGAAGGCCCCACCAGAGATCAGACACTAAGAGACCACGGACAACCAAAAGGAGCAATTTCTGTGTAGTGTGGTATTATCAGCGTCCTTCTCCTGCCACAGGTTTAGGTGCCAACCTTCCTCTGAACTGCAACACACACACTTCCTTCTGCAGGGAGTTCCTGGGGCTTATGTGGGGCTTAGAACTTCTCCACAGGGATCTACTTAGGTGTCGCTCAGAAACTGGCACAGGCTGCCCTGAGAATCCGTGGATAACCATCCCTGGAAGTGTCCTGGTTGGACAATGCTTGGAGCAACCTGGGCCAGTGAAGATGTCCCTGCCCATGGCAGGGGAATGAAATGAGCTTTAGTGTTCCTTCTAACCCAAACCACCCTACAATTCTATGATTTTCTAGTTTGTGCCAGGGACGAGCTCTCCCTGAGCAGGAAGCAGAGTATGAAGGGCTGATTTACACTCCAGCATCAAAGAAGTAGAAATCCCCACAACCGGAAAGGTACCAGGTGCTTGTGGCTTCTGTAAACTGGTCTTACACTTCCCCATCTCTGAAATGGGAATAGCAATCTTTATCTCCTTAATGCAAATTACATATTGTGCTCTTAGTGCACCAGGCAGTGCTGGGACTACTTAACAGTGCATTGCACAGAAGATTTTTATTTCCCCTGACACACTTGCCTACCCTGTTACATCTACATCAGCCCTATTGCAATCACTCCTCCAACAGGGACCTGCACAGGTTTGGATGCTCTGGAAGGCAGGTGATGTGATGGGATTTACTGAAGAGCAAGCCTTAAAATAACCCGTTCTATCGAGAAAACAGGGTCAAAGCAACCTCGTGGAAGATTTCAAATCAAAGAAAGTGGCTCAGATTTTGCCTTTCTGCATACACATACACATGCACAGCGTGTGGCTGAGGCAGGGTTTGTCCAGGCCTGTATTACTCAGGAAATGAACGTCCCGTGATGCCGGGAGAGGAGCCATCAGAGCTGGCAGGAGGTGGCAGGATCCCCCACGGAAGCCATGGCAGTGTCAGCTCCCCTGCAATTCCTGGCCTGGGAGTGAGCTGGGCCAGCAGCCAGCTCAGCCATGCCGAGTAGCAAGTGCCTCTTGACATGGGCTCGGCGTTGCCTGAGTTTTGGGATGGGGCCAGGGGATGAGAGCAGCGGAGCCAGCGCAGGGAACGCTGTGCTCAGAGGGGACAGAGCAAAACAAAGCTGCTGGCAAACACCGTGTCCCTGCAGCAAAGCCCAGGGTGGGCACAGCATCCCACCAAGGAGGGGGAGTCCTCGAGGGCTGTGGTGTTTGGGGGAGCAAAGCAGGGCTGTGGAAAGCCAGAGCCAGGAAACAAGGCTGGATGAGGCCGGTGGCTTTACTGTGAGGGTCCAAACCTTGAGCCAGACGTCAGGTATAGGAGGCTGATTTTCACAGCACCAAGTCCTCAGGTATGAGATCCACCAGGCTGGCTTGGCCATTCCTGTGCTGCTGCCCCCCTGAAATGGATGGCCACACACAAACTGTCTGCCAGGAACAATTCCTGGACTGTGCTAACTCCCAAACCATGCCAGGGAATAGCACATTTCTCATTTGCTGTGATAACACTGCTGCAGTTTCCTCATGCCTAACCAGGGTTAAAGCTCCGTGATGCTGCTGATAACACAGCCAATACACCCAGTTCCTGAGAAAAGAAATCCACGTGCAGCACCAGGCATATGCAGAAATGTTAATATTTACCATTTCTACTCATAGACCCTGGCTGAGAATTATCTCCTCTGGCAAATCTCTACCCCTGTATCAAAAATTGCTCAAGGTCGAGGTAATATTCCACAGCTTTTCTTCCTGATCTCACTAATCCTTTGCTGTTTGTGCTTTCCTGATCTGCTCAACACTTTCTTTTCTCACACACAACTAACACAGTGTCTGATGCTTTGGGGCTCGATTTCAGGCAGGTGTGATGTCCCTGGATGGAGCACCCTTGAGTACACCAGGAATCAAACCAGATCAAGACAGTCCCAGTCAATGACCATCGGGTGGCTGAAGTACCAGCACACTCCTGGGCATGGGTTTGGTCCAGCCACCCCCACCAGTCCCTGCCTGCTGTATTCAGTCATGCAGGGATCACTGATGGACTGGGACTGACCCGTTTCCAGAAGCTGGAATTGTGCCAGGGAAGTGCCTGGGGTTTTTTCCCCCTCACTGACTGAAAAAGGAGCCTGGATTTGTTGCAGCTGCATCCCACTTTCACCTCCTACATTTCTTTCAGCACAAATCTTCCTCAAGCACAGATCTGCTGGAGCTGGGAACTCCTGCTAACACAGGGAGACCTCAACAAGCCAGCAAATCCTTCCCTCTACAGATCCATCTGCTGATGGGACAACCCTGGAGCCATCAGCCTGCAGGCAAGAGCAACCAAACCAAACTGGCTGTGTGCTTTTTGGGGGTCTGAATCATCCTCAAAAGAGCCTCTAGGCTGAGGCTGCTCAGCTTTGCTGTCATCCACAAAAGCCTCTTAAACAAAAATATTTTTTTTAAGGTTGTGGATTTTACAGCTTCGGTCACTTGAAAAAAATGTCTATAAATCATGCAGAGCACTGTGGCTGCTCCGGGCAGGGAACAGGCTGCCAGGGAGCGACTGCAGCTCTGTGCCAACCCCTTGGAGCTCTGAGCTCTCCTCTTCCCTGCACTAAAAGTCTTTGTCCCTACCCAAGACCTCTTTCCATTTAATCCCGTGGCCTCTCCCAGTGAGGTTCTAGGTTTGCAGTAACAGCAGTAATACCCTTCCTGCAAGCTACAAAGCCTCAAGCAAGTGCCAGATGGCAGATTCCTCCCCAGAAAAGGGATGCAGACTGTGCTGCATCCAAATGCTTACAATCCAGCTCAATCCCAAGGATTTGCTGGGGCTGTGGGAGTGGGAAGGAGCTGGTAGTAAGCTTCCCCTTACTGCCTGGAAGTGTCCAACGCCAGGCTGGAGGGAGATTGGAGCAACCTGGGATAGTGGAAGGTGTCCATGCCCATGGCAGGGGGAGTGGAACGAGATGATTTTTAAGGTCCCTTCCAAGCCAGACCATTCCATGATTCTATGAAAGATGGAGGGTATAGGGTATGGCCACATCTGTACAGCTGCAGATTAGATGTGCAGCCTCCAGCAGCCTCCCTGGGAATTTATTAAAGTAATTATTTATGCAATTCAAGGGCCACTGGCCTGACCCTCAGGAACAAGGGTTACCAAGTACACTGGCAGATAAAAATTAAGCTGGTGCCTGACTCAAGACGTGCAAGTAGCTGCAAGTGCACACACGTGACCTGATGATGGCACCTCCCTTGTCCTCAGCTTACACTGGCCATCCCTCCCTGCATCCACAGGGAGCAACCCCCCTGCTCTGCCAGAGGCTCCAGCCACAGCTTTAGCAAAACTAAATAAAAGCAATTAATGCCCAGGAAACAGAAAATCCCACCCTGTGTTAACCCACACCTTCCCTGGCTGAGCAGCAGGAAATGTGTAACAGCGTGTGGTTTGGCCTGACGAGCCCGTGGGTTTCTAGGAATTGTTTGCTACACATACACCCACACCCACCCTGACACCAAGGCAGGAGCACCGTGTGCTGGTAGAATTCATGGCTGCCTGTCCCCTCCCTGCCCTTGCAGAGGGCAAAACCAGACTTCAGACCCACTGGATTCCTCCTTTGCCATGACCTTTTCATGACTTTGCTCTTTTTTAATGCCTGCTGCCAGGGCAGCATCACATTCATCTTCATCCTAATCCCCTGCTGGCAATCACAGAATCCTAGAATGGTTTGGGTGGGAAGGGACCATAGGGATCATCTCATTCCAAACTGCTTCCATGGGGTTCCACTAGACCCATCTAGGCTGTCAATCCCCCCACCTAATGGCACCTAAAATATTCTGGGGCATTTCCCAACTCTGAAGTGATGATCCCAGAACATTCCACATTAAAATGCACCTCTCCCTCCCAGTAAAAACCTGTGTGCTCCAACAGCCTGGGGATGAACAACAGGAGCTGCACAGTTATTTAATGAGCAGGGACCATGGGTCCTGCATACCCAGTACAGAAATCGTGGCACTTCCCACACCGACATGGGTCTGGGTGCTCCAGACCCAACCCTGGTCATTCTAGAGGGGAATCAGTTTGACACCGAGCAAACAGCTGTTAAATATTTCCCCAAACTTATATATCTATATATTTATGCTGAAGAAAATCAGAACACTGTAAGACAGTATTTCCCCCCCTAAAAAAAAAAATGAGATGCTCGCGGTGTTTTCAGCCTAGAAAAAAATCCAGATGGGATCCAAGGGGAACATGACCCTCAAGTGCCCTGGAGAAGATCAGCAGGGGACAACCCTTCGCTGACCCTTTGGAGACACGAGCTGGGGCGCGCCAAGCACAAGGGGCAGGTGGCAGCTCCAAAGCAAACACCGGGAGCTGGTTCTTCTCCCGGCTCTCTCCTGAGCCTGCATCTCCTTCCCGTGGCCTCCACAACACCCCGGGGCTCAAAGTCATTCAAGGAAAATCCACCCACAGCCATTAAAAACAAACACTGCCCACCTCTCTGCCCTTGAGACAGCGGTCAGAGCGGGTTGGGAGGGGGGTTTAAGGCAAAAATCCACGTCTCCCTACGCATTCCCCCCCCATCCCGATGCTCTTCCCCAGCGCCCACCTGGCCGCTGGACCAACCCCGGCTGTGCACGGNTGTCTACAAGCACCGGGCACCATCCACCGAGCGCCCCCGTTATCCCGCGGGGAAGGATGCTCCAGGGGCGCAGGGATGCGGGGCGCGGCGGTACCCGCGGGGGTACCCACCGGAGCACAGGGGGTGTCCTTGGGGAAGGGACCTCCCGCACCCACCGCCCGCTCTCACCGCTCCCGATCCTGATCCCGGTCCCGATCCCTGTCCCTGTCCCGATGCCGGTCCCTGTCCCGATCCCGGTCCCGCCGCCGAGTCCCGCGGCCGCCCCC
>WBMV01005058.1:0-39965 GCA_013396655.1 Campylorhamphus procurvoides
GCGCCGGGAGTGGGTGACCCACATCGGCGGCCGCTGCCGGGGCACCGCATATCCCCCCACCCGCATGTGGAATCAGCAGGCCAGCCTGACCCCTCAGGAGTCCCCGCGCACCCTCCAGCCCACCCCCCTCTCGAGGGGAGCAGGGCTCGGGGCCGCCCCCCCGGGCTCAGCCCCCCCAAAGCGAGGCTGTGCCGGGGTGAGCAGCCCCCGCCCCATGCACACAGCACCTCCGGGCGCACCTCCCCCGGCCGGCACCCACAGGCTCCTCTCCCCGGACACGCTCCCCGTTCGGAGCCCGACGCCGGGGGTGCCGGCCACCCCTGTGGACCAGCCCTGACCTGTGGCCGAGCACCGGCAAGGTGAAGAGACCCACGCGTGCCCTTCGAGCAGGATCGGCTCCACACTGCCCTCTTTTCCGCTAGTGGAAAAGTGGGAGAGAGCTGAGGAGGGAGATCTCTGCTGCCACAGGGTTACTAGCACGGCGTGGAAAAAGTCACCTACAGTTATTTTTTTAAAATCCGGCGCTGCCTTTTCGTGGGAGTTACGGTGAGAATCTGGGTTGAAAGGTGCGATAAGGAGCAATATAGTTACAACACGATGCAGCTTTCGGCTCTGCCACAGCCATCGGTGTGCAGCACTTGCTCAACAACTACTGCAATACTCTGCAAAACTGGCTAAACGGAGGAGTACAGGCAAACTGCCTTATCCCCGTGAGGGGGATGGAGAAACTGAGGCACAACAAGCTCACATAATTCCAGTCCAAACTCTAATCTTCGCTCCTCCCTCCCCCAAGTCATTTACATTTCTGATAGGAATTCCTAGGGGACTGGAGCAATGCCAAGATTTCATTACTGGGATGGAAATGTCACTCCCTCCCAAGTGCCTCCTGCTGCAATGATACTGCTGGGAGGAGACACTGACAAGCTATCCATTCGAGAGCTTGTAGGAAGCCTAGGCGCTCTTGGGGCCAGGAAATCGTGCCATGCCTCTCGCCGGGATCACGACAGCTCTTGGGCTGAGAGGTTCTGCACTGGTTCTTGCTAAAAGCTTCAAGCGCACTTGCTGTCACTGCTGTCTCTCCCCCGTGTATCCATATATACCCATCTATCTGGGTGCACGGTGTGTTTCTGCACTTACTCATGGCAATAGCACCTTCCAGAAAGAAGCTACTTTTTCAGATTTTAGCTGTCTCATGAGAAAAAATAAAAAGGCCATTAGAATAATGCTGTGTTTCTACAGTGTTTTAAGGATTTCTTCCAGCCTTACATTTACAGAGGCTTACAATGCTACAGTAGTCCCATGGGCTCAGGAAGCACTCCAGTGTACAAGGAGGATAGAGGAGGCACAGCCAACAGCTGTGACTTGGCTGAGCCTGACTGGGGAGGCTTGACTCCACATGGTGTGCCTGGAGCATGCCTCTACCTTCACAGGCATGTTGTGCTTCATCCAAATGTCAAATGCAATGCTCTCCAAGACTTTGGGAACAGGTTGGAGAAGGGAGTTTTTATCTGCAGAGAGTACCCAACAGAAAGCTGTGGCACAGGCCAGACTCTGGGCTGGTGTAAGACACCAAAAGCTTTCTGGAAGTGGTAAATGAAAAGGAACTTTCCCCATCAGGGGATCTGGCTTCATCCTGGAGAAAGGCTTTGTGTTAACAGTGATAGGCAGAAAGAGCCATATGAAAATTGGACTGAAATCCTGCAGACACTGCCAGTTGGAGTGTAAACTGCAGTTGGAAAACTTATGGAGGAATGCAATATTATCATGCAGAAATCAGAGGAACTGGTGAATCTGAAATGCTTTTAGGAACTGAAGACAAATAATCTCTCTCGATCTCTTCTGCCACTGAATTATGCACCATGGCTTTGTTCTATAGGCCGCAACATCAGTGACAGTGCTCACTGCTCACACAGAGAGAACACAACTGATGCCTCCCTGGATTACATCCTTTCCCTACTTCTGCTGCAGTAGTGTGTTGGTCACATCTCACCAGACTTTCTGAGAAGTATAGGCATGTTCTAGAAAATGCCTGAAGAGCTGCACAATAATCAAAAGATGAATTCCCAGTGCTGGGAGACTTCTGAAGATGAAGGAGAAGGAAAAAAGAAAAGAAGAGAGGAAGGGAGGGGAGAGAGAGAAGGAAGGAAAAGTGTTTGCTGGACCTCCTCACTTTCCTGTAGTGCTTTGCTGCTTCTAATTACTGAGACCCAAAAGGACATCTGGGACAGGTTATCCCAGTGAGAAAGCACTCCAAAACACCCATTTCCACATGAGAAGCCATAGTGCTGTAAGTTCAACAAAACCGGCTGGCACACGCCACTACTCCATTATCAAAGTAGTTGGTCTGCAATTGGATACAAAATCCCTGTGTTTCATAGGAGGTATTTTCCACAGAGGTGCCTGGTTTGCACTCAGATGCAAGAACCTGTCCATTCCATCCTCTGACTTGGGATTTGAAGAACAGTGTTAACCCCTATATTGCTAGGGAGCAAATCCCTCATCCTGCCTCAGGAAGCTGTGACAATGGCAAGAGCAATGATGCAGTGGCATTCACGTGTCACTGGCATACAGAGGTAGCTTTACTTTACAGTGTAGGAGGCCCAGGATGGCTACTCGGGTGCTTCCTGAGTGGGAGATCTGTTGAAGCCAGCATATTCAGTTCTAGGCTAGAACAAGAGATGATTCCAAATTTTTGGTCACCATGAGAGGCTATAGCAAGTCACAGGAGGAAGCTTCATGTGTGTGAGGGCTTTTGCAGATTAGGGATGGCTTCTTAAATAACAGCCCCAAAGTTGGGCCAGAACACAGTGGTTGAGGAAGTAGAAACCCTCAGGGCTTTCCAAACCCTGCCAAGGACACAGCTTGAGAGCTATTGGATAATACAGTGGCTTTTGAAAACACTGAAAGGGGTTAAACTGCATATAAACTGTCTCAATTCTCTGCCCAACCGATCATAATAGTGGGATTGCCAGAGTTTATTCGCGTCAGATAATAATACTGTTTAACGTGGCCACTTCTGAGGACCCAAATATAACTCTTCATCTTGGAATAGATATGGCACAAAACTGGCCATCCCGAGGCATTGAGCATGGTATTTAAAGCCACAAGTAGCTGCAGCAGCAGCTCACAAGAAGGCTGAAACTCATCCTGCCTGTGTCTGGGCTAAGCTTGCCATAACTGAATTATTCTGGTCATCTGGGAATTATGTTAACTACAGCTGAACTCTGTTCTCTTTTAATTTATATTATTCTACCATCTTTTCCTTTCTCATTTCTTGTCTTCCTCTCTACCACTTTCTTCAGTAAGCAACTGTGTTGAAATATTCCAGTCTCTCTGTTTCAGCCTCCTTCAGCTCTTACATCTTTCATATACACTGGTTTTAACTTACTGAGTGCATGAACATAAGGACAGTAAACTATTAAAGACTTGCATTGACTTTGTCTTCAGAATACAAGTATGTTAGGTGTGAGTCTGAGCTTTGAGTTCAGGCCTGATCCTTTCCCAGTTCCCAAACTCTCCCAGCTCTGCCTGGAGGTAGCAAGTGGCATGGTGTAGATGGGGGACTAGGGACTGGGCCACTGCATGGTGGATCTGAATTTGGATTTTTCTCTAAGTTTCAATGTTATCAATTTTGGCCCCAGTGCAATCATAATCATTACCCCAAGTCCAAACTTGGTTTCTCCATGTGTCTGAGATGGTTATTTTTTTAGAGGTGATAAACTAGCACATCATATGTGTTATGCCTTTTTTGTGATAAATGCCAAGCTGTCAGAACGAAAATATCACATAAATCACACATGAAGTATTTACATTAAAAAAGAAAGATCAACTCATAAAAATTTAAACCTTTTTGATGGTTCCATCATTTGCAGACAGTTAGCCAGGTATTGCCAATGCTTCCATTTCTGGAATTGAAAAAACACAGCAGAACAAAACTGAGTCATCAAACCAAAATAAAATGTATTTAACATGGTGCAACAGTCAATGCCATAAGAAATCACCATATAAGTATGCAGAGTTACATATAATCTACACATATTAATATGACTTTACAAATCTCATATTGCATGTTGACACACAGAGAACAGACTTGAGAGGAAGCACTTGTTGCCAGTCCCTCTGGGGGCTCGGTTTCTTGCCTACTTTAAAGCAGGGTGACACAACACTTTGTATTTGAAAGTGACTGTATTGCGATTGTATTGCATTCTCCTGTAAATCAGAGTGGACAATAATCTCCACCAGCCATACACGACAAATGGTATGGAGCTTGCTCAATATATGACCAACCCTCATGGGATGGAGGTTTGGCAGGTGTGAGGTCCCTGGTGGGTCCTCAGTGTGGCCACAAGCCTCTTGGATCAGTGCCTGCCTCTCGGAGGGTCTCCAGTCAGGTTAGGAGGGCATCCCACAGCCCAGAGTGCAGGGCGTGCAGTGCGTGCTCTGTCAGGACCAGACACCTTCTGGCTTTGGAATGCCTGGGACTAATTTCAGAAGGTGTTACACCTGCTCCAGGGGAAGCCTTGGGGGAAGAGCCTGGAGCTCCAAGCAGGAGTAGCCAGTGGGGCTGGCTCCCAGCTGTGCTTGCTGCCCGGGGCTGGGGTGTCACTGCATCTCACCAGGGAAGGTGACAGTGGGCTATGGGCCAAAAGCCCTCCCCAGGGCACACAGAAAGGTGAAAGATAATGTAGAGCAGTTCTACAACTGCTGTAATAGACACTGTGGGTGGAAGAGCTTCCTAGCAGCTTCAGACTCTGTGTGGGAGGGTTAATACTGTATTTACCTTTCCGTCTCCAGTCCCTCTCCCCTCATCAAGCCTGTGCTGCGCTGAGTAAGTGGTAGGAATGAAACAACCACAGACCTACAGTCCTAAAAATAGTGGCACTAACAGGGCACTGATCTACATTATGGCTCTCAACAATTGCTAACAAGGGTGGAGCTGGACAAGGTTAACTACAGCTGGAAACACAGCAGTATCTCTGCTGAAGACCAGGCAGGGCAAGGTGAGCAAAGGGCATTTTCCTTTACTGGGGTATGTCACTGCTCCTGAAAGGAAGTCCTCAGCACTTCTCAGGGGCCTAACAATTTGTGGCTGCGTGAGTGATCAGTGACATTTGTGCCATGACAACCTTCCTTTTGCCCAATTACACCCTTAAAGGTATCCTCCCTGACAAAACCCCAGAAAAACTGGAAAGTGGAAATGAGAGAACTGAAAAAAAAGGAAGATGAGGGTAAAGCAAGAGGGTGAGAACATGAAGAAAGGAGAGAAAAAACGACAGAAGAGGAGGAAAAAAATTTGGGAAAAACGTAATAATAAGAAAACACCTTGTTTGGGGTTTGCAGGAGGTGACTCAGCGCCTGCAGATCTGAATTCTCCTTCTGACTTGACTCTGGCTGGCTGCGTGCCTTGCGCCTTGCTCTATCTGAGTTTCTTACCTTGCAAAGCATCCAAGAGGGCAAATATATTGGCAAAGCACAGGCTTTAAAAATCCTCCTGCAGCCACAGCAGTCGAATGTGACTGAAACATAAAAAAAGACTGAGGGAGAGGTGGGAGGAGATGCAGGGAACTGAGGAGCAGAGACAGGGTGAGGAGTGAAAGAATGAGAGGAATGGGGAACAGAAAACTAGGGAGACCAACCAGAGGGGAAGGAGCTCTTGGAAATGAGGTTAGCTGTTGGTCAGAGTGACTACGTGCTCTTGCAGTGGCAGGGGGAAGAGCTGAAGCTCATCCTGCTGACCTGCTGTGGAGACTGGTGGTTGCAGACTTGCCACTGGTGGCACCTCTGCAATCCCTGTTCTGGGACAGAGGAGCCAAGTAACCATGGAGACCTGTCACAGAGATGTTTCTAGACAGGAGGAACGCCTGACGTAGAAATGCCGTCCGTCATGGCCCTCCGGCCTGTGCACAATCAGGACAGGGAAGAACCGGGCATCGTGGTAGGTGGGGGGGCTTTCATTGACAGCCAGCTGGCTGGAGTAGGAGCAGCACTGCTCATCCTGGCAGCCCCGGTCTGCAATGCTGCTGCTGCGGCTCCTCCAGAGGCCTGTCCTGTGGGAGCCATGGATGCGGCAGAGGGAGAAGCGGCTGGTGTTGAGGGAGAGGCGTGAGTTGCCGCTGCAGCTGTGGAAAGCATGGCGTGAGAAGATGGAGGAGGTGCTGGAGGCACGGTTGCAGCGTTCACAGCCGTGGGCCACCTCGCCGTACCGACACACTGTGTAGCTGTTGTAGGCTGTGGAGTTGGCCAGGTCCATGAGCATGGCCTCTGAGTAGCTAGGGATCAGCTGCCGGTTGGTGCAGATGTGCCACTCCAGCTCGGTGCTGTCCTGCGTGGTGTCCCGGGGCATGCGGTACCGGTACAGGGGCTCCTCCGCTGTGCTGGGTGCTGTGTACTCCAGGCCCAGCAGCTTCTCCACATGGTAGTGCACATAAGCAGTCCGATACTCTATGAGCACCCTGAGCGGCCACGAAATCATCAGGATAGCTGCCACCCAGAAGGCATAGTGGGACACATACCACGGGAGGTGATCTGGGTCTCCGTAGGCCATCATAAGCTCTTTAAAATCCACATTTTTGAGCTGCATGCCTTCCCTCACCTCCATGTAGTCATCCAACCCCTCAATCTCTGTGAAGAAGTGAGCTCTCTGAGTCAGGTAAGAGTTCTCAGACTCAATGTTGGCAAAGCTGAAGCACTTGGTGAACCTCAGCTTCGTGGCTGTATAACTCTCCAAGCCCAGGAGCTCCTTGGAGATGTCCTTGTATCCACAGTGAGAGTAGTCAAACTCAGCTTCAGCCACGTGTGTGTTGACCCTCTCATGGTAGACCTGTGTGGTGGTGTAGGCATCCCCGTTGCGGTAGCGAGTCACCTGCCGGGTTCGCCGCACAAAGTGGTAGCTGATGGCCTTCCACCAGATGCACGGAGTGGCTTGCTGCATGCGGTTGATGCATTCATAGACACTGTCCACATCTGCTTTGTACTGCAGCTCTCTCTTGACGTGGCAGTGCCAGCACTCCACCAGGTATACCACATATAGCATAGAGAGGAAGGCCAGTGGGATATAGACATAGCCATCTGAGCACGGGCTGTCATGGTAGATCATGGACTTGCCCTTGAAGGAGCTATCGAAGCTGAGCTTGGTGACTCGGGCCAGCTGACACCAGGCCACTGCACCCAGGCAGCCATACATGAGGATGGAGAGGAGGAGGCATTTCCAGTGGGACTCTCGGCACATGCAAGCACTCAGGGACTGTTTCACGGGGCGTTGCTTCAATCACACCCGCCGTGCAAAGGGAGAGAAAAATAAAAGAGAGCGAGGAATCTGTCAGTCAAGCCGCTTTGCACAACACCCACGGTGTCTGTTGCCTTCAAGACCCTGTCTAGCTTTGCTCTTGACTGCCTGAGGACTGGGCCACCACCTTGGGTAATATAAATGTGAATATAAACAGAAACACCCAGCTAGGGACAGAGAGCTCTGGACAAAGCTCCTTCCTTGCTTGCTCATGGCTCTGGGGAGGGAAGTTGTTTGTTTTTGGCAATGATTTGCTGTGCCTGCACCCCAGTCAGATGGTTCCCATATCCTTCTCCCTGCCTGAGGCCAGCATCATTTACACACCCTGCCATCTCCTGAGGTCAAGAGGGCTTCGCAGCAGGTGAACAGCCAAAAGTGTGGGGCTGTGGACTTGCCCCATTGTTCTGTGAGTGCCCAGTGGCTGGGTTCCCACATGCTGCTGTTGAGGAGGCTCAGAAGCTGTGTCTGTTGCAGGGCTGCAGCCTCACAGGTTGTGCCAGCACAGGAGGACCAGCACTTCACAGAGCTAGAGCTGCTGCCTGACTCAGAGCTGACTCACACCCAGCCCTGAAACCTACCAAATGATCGACACCATTTTCTTGGAGGTGAGCCATCAGGAAAATGACTAGATTCAAGAACATTTAGTTGAAAAAATTGTCAAGATTACAGCACGATGCAGCATAGCTTCGGGCTGGTTAGAAGACTAGCTCTGACCTAAAATATCTGAAAGATTAAGTGTTGGAGCTAAGGGTGTATGCGTGAATATTTAAAACATAGCACATCCCTCTCTTTCAAGTTCCAAAAGTCGAGTTGGGAGTAGAGCCAGAGTTTGCACTCCTGTACTCCCACTTTGTCCCCTGAGACAGCGTGATTGCAGTCCTTACCCCAGCCATGGTGCAGTGAATCAGCTGCATTGTCATGCGATGTTCAGCTATAATGAAAAATGCCAAATCGAGTCAGGCAGCTAACGGAAACGGAGTTGTCTCCCAGCAAAGAGCAGCAGCAGCACGAGTTACGGGACTGGCTGGCAGCTGCCTGTCTGTAGAAAGTGCGTGAAGAGAGACCCCCTGCAGCCCTAGTAGGTAATGAGGAGGGCTGTCTGCGCCCGTTTTGTTACTGCCATCCTCTGCCTCTCCCCTAACTGAGGAAATGACAGTGAGAAAGCAGACACATGCTGATACCCATGCATCATCATGCCCTCTGCCGTGCCTGATTTCATGCAAAAATAGAAGCACACAGTTACTCCTTCTCCCAAGGGGCCACCTCTAATGCATCAAACTGCTCCGTAGATGCCGACAGATGCTAGGTTCAGGAAATGTCCTCTCTTTTGTCTCCACTGAAAAATTTCTCCCCTAGTAGAGCTTATCTTGGCCCTACAGCAGTTAGGATTCAGTAACTGATCTTGAACCAGCAAGGAATTTAAGGAGCAGCATCTTATGATTCAGGAAATAATAGCATGACGCCACTAGAAAGAAGAGTTTGCTGTCCTCTGAATGAGATGGAAGCATTGGCATCAAACCTTGCAGGGCTATAGAATCAGATGTAATGCTGCTACCTTTTTTTTTTTTCCTGAGACAGAAGTGCTGCTAAGTAACTACATAGGGGTTTCCAACTTGCTATGAACACTGCAAAACTAGATTTCACAGGGTTTGGTTTTGATTTCATAGCTTTTAATCTGACACTGTGTAAGTGCAGAGTAATTTTATTGATTTTAGGGAGCTACATCAGTATTCACTTGCAGGGACTTAGGGCAGAATCTGGCCCAATTCTTCCTGATGCATCCTGATGCAATCTGTCAAGAATTTCTATTTTTAGTCCAAAACTTCTTTTATGTGTGCATGTGTCAGAATTAAAGAATGATTATTCTGGGCTGTATTCTGGCTGCTGTATTCTCTTTACAGCAGCTACAATGGGTGTAGAAAAGCTAAGTGGTTTATAAAGTACAGGCTTCATAACTTCTGTAGGTAGGGCAGTGAAAAGACCTTAGCATGGGTGAGAATAAGGTTGGTTTTTTTTCAGCCTTTTGCAAGGAAACCTTGAAGAAATCCATAAAGTGGCTTCATGCAGTCCCTAAATCAGCTGAAAAATAACAATAGAAGTTTTGGGAGTGAATCCTTGAGTCTACATGCGGTTACGGAGAGTTTCGTCTCTTGAAAGTCTTGTCAAATGCCCACTGCTCAGTCTCAGTGTGGTTACTGCTCCAGTGTAGGCTTCTGCCCCAGCTGTACGCTGGACCCCGTGTCAGAGCCCTAGGCTCTCCTGACTCATGGGAAAATCAATGGAAATTACTAGTTTTTTATTCTTTGCCTCTTCTTGACATTGAATTAGAGTCTTAAGCATGATAGTAATGCAAAAACAATTGCAAAGCTTTACCTGTTTTTTTCCCCCTTCTAATGTGAAGAAAACTTTAACATCCCTCTATTCCAGGCACTGAGACTATGCAGAAGAAAATAGCTGGGCAATATTCTAATACATCATGTTCATGTTCAGGCTTTCACAGTTACCACTCATGTAAAATTGCTTATGGTTAATACTGTGAAGAACGCCAGTGGATCTAGCAAAAAATGCCCAGCAGTCGGTTTTAATGTAATATGAGTGCTTAAGTAGTCCTTACAGCCCCACAAATCCCATGTTTTTCTATGACTTGTTGGAAGTGCTATCAGCCTGTCCCTGGGCACAACCATGTGAGGAGGCTGTCCCACATAGGTTAAGGCACTATTTGCCATAGGCACTGCAATCCCACCTTCCCTTTATCGCACTTCTCTTGACTAACAAATTCTCTGTGGTCCAACCTACAACCCACAGGTTGGTTTCTGCCCAAGGAGTGACTCAACCAGCCCTGCTGGTTAGGGCAACCAGTGGCTATATGAGAGTGGGCAAATGCTTCCTAATGTGCTTATCTCTGTGAAATGCCATCTCACCTCTGGGGGATGAGATAGCTCTGCTTTCACCACTCCTGGAGCAGCATCCAGCTGGGTTGGCTGTAGCTCAGAGGCTTGCAGGTCCAAGATGACATTTCTGTATGCATCCTCTGGAGGCATGTCAAAATGGGTCTTCAAGCCACTGCACTGAAAGGGCTGGATCAGCCCAAGCCAGGTTTTCTCCACTATTTTCACAGCAGCCTATAAAAAAGGCAGCTTCTCTCCTCTTTGTATTAGTGAAGACATGCAGACATAGAGCCCACTGCCACATCTGATTCACACGCCTACCAGTCCAGTTCAGCAGGACCTTCATATTCAAAACCCTTTGCTGAAAACATTATTTTTTTTTCTCCTGGCTCTTCTGACCCACCACCTCATTCTCACTGTTCTTCTGAAGAAAACCGCACTCTCTGCAGGTCCTGGGTTATAAAAGGATCTCTCTCCCAGGGTCTACCCCACAGCTGTCATGCCTACTTCAAGTTCTGAACACATTCATCTGGCCTATATGCCCTGATTTCTCCTTCCCTTTGCTGAAATAATTATCTTACACAATTACACTATTAGAAACACTACTAGAGTGTTTGTAAGAAAGACATGAAATAGAACATAATTACAATAAAGGTATCAGACATTCAAAAATCTAATAAGGAAATCTATCTTTTCATCTCTCTCTGCATAACAAATTCATTAATATGGTAAACCAGTGGCTCCCAGACTTTATTAATTAACATACCACCTTCTTGCAAGAATGATGTTTGTGGTACTATGTGGAATTTTCTCCTTTCTGTGCATAGTGTTGCACATCGAAAGAGGGCAAGCTTGTATTTCTGGATGAGTACAATAACTGCTTAAGGAAACTAGTAATTTCCATGATAACTTGGGCCAGCCAGCAAGCGGGAGTTGAGTCCTTTGAGGAATACTGTGGGATCTGTGTTGTTTTGATGTGGAATAAAAGCATAACTCCTGGAAAATCTTAATAGAGAAACATAATTGAAGTAGCAAAGACAGAGAGCCTGACAGAAAGTCAAACAGAGACTAGAATAGATGGAGGCTTAGTCACCAGGCACTCTGTCCATAAGCTACGATGGGTCCCTGACCCAAATCAATAGGAGTGCCCTTCCTCTCCTTCCTGTGTGGGCCTTTCCTTTGGGCTTTGTTTCCAACACTGACCTGAGAAACCTCTGGGCAGATTAAATGAGGCACAGGTTCCTCACAGAAGTTGTGAATACCCCATTATTGGAAGTGTTCAAGGCCAGGTTGGACAAGGCTTTGAGCAACCTGGTCTAGTGCAAGATGTCCCTGCCCATAGCAGGGGGTTTGCAAAGAGGTGGTCTTCAAAGGTCCCTGCCAACCCAAACTGTTCTTTAATTCTACAGCCATGTATTGTGAAGAGGGATGGATTTGTCAAATCAAATGTTTCACCCAAAAGGTCTCAACCAGCTCTGATTGCAGTACAAATTGTAAAAATCTCCTGTTTTGGAAGGAATTCTGTGAATCAGCATAGCTGAGCTGTCAGTATCATTGTTTATGAATTTCAAGTTGTGTTAAAAATACACGCAATAAATAATATCCTGCTACACTCTGGCATGCTGCTGAACTGCTTTCAGAGGCCTCCCTTCCCACTGCACCTGACTGGACTGGAGACTAACTCTTACCCAAACTATCCATAATCACATGCCAAAATTCACTTTGCTTTTTCACACTTAAAAAGAATAACCAAAAAATATTTCCCAAATTCTCTAGTAGATCTCAGCACGAATGAGGAAAATACCATGTGGAAGAGGTGGCATGTGTGGGGAGGGCTGTGGGTACCTGCCCTGTGAGCCTTCTGGAGAGGGACAAGGTTTAGGGGTAGCCCTGCCCTGAGCTGTCCCTGGCCCCAGGCAGTCAGTCAGCCCCACAGCGCTGTTCTGCATTTGCTTTGGGGTTTTTTGGCCCATCATTTCCAGAAAGCTCAGGCAGAGTAAAGGACCTGTGTACCACACAAAACGAAGTCAGCTCCATATCCTCCCATCGTCTGTTGGCTGTGTGGTGGTGTGGGGCATTCGGAGGCACTAAATGATAGATGCTATTTAATTTGTTGCTGCAGTTGCTGGAAAATAGTCTGGAAAGCCCTAACTGCCAATAGAGAACCGGAATTTCAACTGACAGCTGTAGCAGACAGGACTTTCCAGGCTGGCAACATTTCGACTATGTCTCCTTTAAGAAACTTTGTTCGCAAATGATAAAACATCCAAGCAGTGGCTGAAAGGGCAATTGCCTTTAAAGACGCCCTCCGATGGCAGATGCCCAAGATCAAAAGCAGGTATGCAAAGGCTGACTGGAGCCTCCCTTACAGGGACACACCCACCCACTAATCCTCCTGGCCAGGTTCTGGTTGCAGCAACCCTAATTAAAATAATTCAAACGTGCTCTGTTGTAGGAGCGTGCAGATTTGGGCTGTTAATCTTGCCTAGTGTAAAGGGGTGAGAGGAGAGTGGAAGCGGAGCACACAGCATGGCACGTCCCTTGCTTAGCATCTGGAGCCAAGTGTGCCCTGGTGGCAAGGGCAATGGGCTGGTGGCCAGGGTTTTGGCTCTCTGACCCATCCCTTGACTCCTCACAAGCAACCAGATTTAAGACATTGGTAGGAAAGTTGTAGCTGGTAATCATCCCATGTGAGCCTGCAAGTGACTGCACTGAAGGTGGTTAAGAATGAAAAGAAATTACTTTCCCTCAAACCCTGATTTTTCCTTAAAAGGCATATTTGAAATGTGACACTGATGCTAGAGAACCAGAACAACATATTTGCGGATAAGCAAATTGTGCTTGTGTCTCTTGGTCCCCTTTCTCTTGACTGGTACATAAGAATAAATTAGTTCCCCAAGGTCCAAGTTGAAGTGGCCCATTCTTTCAAGGGAGCTGCCCCTTCGCAGGAGGAGGAAGTGCCACACTGCCACACTCAGTGAAGCCCAGACTGACTCCACCAACCCAGGTTTTTGAGTGCCTAACCTGAAACTCTGGTGCTTCTGTTTTACCAGTGTTGGCCCACTGCTTTCACTGACCTCTGGATACAGACATGCCTGATAGCAGACTCACCCACTAGCCACATGGCAGGGATCCTTATGATAGAATAAACAGCCAGACAGTTCTTTAGCACCTATAGGTAGTCACAGAAATTTCTCCTACTAACTTTGAAGGGTTGTTCTGGGTCAGGAAGGTTCAGGTTATATTACAACCCAAATTACATTTACACCTTAAGACTGGGAGACACTGCGCCTTCTCCCCATAGCTTCTATATCTCACAGGCAATGCAATTTCACTCTACCATTCTATGTACAGGCCAAATACTAGTGCCTGGTAAAAGCTCATCTTCTTTAAAGACACTTTGCTTTAACTGATAGTCTAAAAGAAATGAAGGTGCAATCCCCTTTGTAATTTGTTCTGGTGATGAAATTTCATTGTCATTGTAATTTTGTCTCACTTCAGCCCCCATTCATGGCAGTGAGGATGCCCATTCTCCAAGTAATGAAAGACTCCTTTCATATGACTGTCATCACTCTCTGAAGATATTTCTCCATTTTGACATCTCTCAGCCTTCTTTTTTGACAGTTTAAGTGAGCCAAGGTCTTCCAGTCCTTCACTTTACTGCTCTAGCTCTTTTTGGTGCTCTGTTCTCTCTTCAGCACCTTGAGATCCTTCTTAAGTCTGTATCCTGCAAGTAAATACAGTACTTCAGCACTTACTTCACTGTCATCACACCAAAACATAAAATCACCTTCCATTCCAAATCATTCCCCCTTTTTACTGTCTTCAAGAGTTTCATTAGTAGATTTCTGTCTAGCAGCTTCACAGGAGTTCATGTTCAACCACTCACTCAGCTGGCTCCCAAGTATTTTTTAAGTTTCTGAGGACAGCTGAAGGACCGGCTATACTCTCCACCCTGAAATGTGTAACTTCAGATTTGGCTTTGGATTCAATAACTAAATTATCAAATCAAGCAGATCCCTGAGGAGAACCGTGCTTGTCTCTTCATTACAGACCTGCCTGCTAATGTTTGTGCCAACTGTAAATGTTACCAGCAGTAATTTTATGCTTAATTCCAGTGGATAGTGTCAAATCTGGTAATTATTCCTGCGGAACTCAATGGCTAAATACCCCATTAACTTATACAAGACAACTGTTTTCACAAAGCTAAGTGTCAATCATAAAAACAAGGCTGTAAGCATTTTATGGATACTGAGGTGCTCCTCACACTTCCTGTGCTCACTGCCAGGAATAATTCTGCATGCAGTTCTGCATACAATACTAGGAGAAATCCTCCCACAGCTTCAGTAGGGCACATTATCACCTAGCTTGCTGTTGCTGTATGCTCTTCATCAATAGCTGTATTTTACTCCCAGAGTAGCTGTGTAGCAGTGCGGGCTTGAAATACCTCTTTTTCCAGCTGTCTCGGTACTGCTTATAGCATGCAAATGGCTACAGGGACAATGGCAAACTTCCTGTTTTGTCCCCTTCTGATTTTGGCAAAATAAATTTGCACTGAAAGTTACCAAATTGACACCAACAGAAGGGGGAGAAATTGTCTAGGATGTTCAAAGGAAGTGCACCAAACTGTTTTGGAGTCATATTCTTTAAAAACTGGATCTATAATTTTGCCTTATCCTTGTTATTTCCCCATAGCTCTCTACTGACAAAATTACTTCTTCCTCTTCTGTTAGCCTTCATTCTTCAGCCTCCTTCAGAACTCCAGCATGAGCTGAATAAGCAGAAAACATGCTGCCACAGCATGAATTTGTTCTGGTTGTTCTGTGGACAGTTTGGGGCCCAAGTTTGACCATCAGTGTCTGGTTCAAAGACAGATATCTGTGTTCCCAATTTCAAAAGCATTAAAATTCTCCTTTGGGGAAATCATGCCAAAAGCATTTCCTGTCCTTTTAAACCCCATGTGTACTTGTCCTTGCTGGCTGACCTCAAGAGCCGCAATTTTGCTGAAGCAAAATGCTATCATGTCTAAAATGAAAGAATGGGAGAAAACAGAGGGTAGCAAAGACATGGCCTGAATGGAAATAGAGAAGTGAGGAGGAAACATGGAAGAAATGCAGAAAGGAAAAAGACAGCCAAGATGTGCTTCAAATGCCAGTGCCGAGGCAGGGGAAGGGCACTGGCGGGTGTGGACAGAGACCAGCCAGCCTGGGTAGAGGCAGGAGGGAATTAGACCCAGGGAAAGGACCTGGGTGAAAATCAACATAAGAAACACTGAGCCTGACAGCACCAACGCACTGTATGAGCCAGCAGTCCTCCCAGCCCATCTATGACCTGGAAAGCAGCTACTCCTTAATGGCTGCTTTCTCACTGCTGGGAACTTCTCCAAAAAACAGCTCTATGCCCCTATCTCCTCCTCACAGCCTGGGGGGTGGGATAAAGCTGTGCTAAATCGGACCAGAGATTCACATGGAGGTGGCAGCATGCTGCAGGACTGATGCTGCAGCTGTGCCTCAACAAGATGTGTGGCAACACAGCATGCTCCTGCTTTCTGACAAGACTTGGCTTTGGGGCTATAGGGTGTCTTTAACCATCTTCCACAACAAAACAACCCCATAGCTTGGGATTACTCATGTAAGCAAAGAGTCAGACATTTTTATTTTTACCTCTTTTTCGTAGCAAGAATAATCTTCCTGTCCACAGGGAAAAAAGCATGGGAGAAACAGTAACAGAGGACTGGATGAAAAGATAAAATTAGGGAAGAAAGAAAAAAAAATTGTGGATAAACTAACACCAGTCATAACTGAATCTGTTTTTGTGAATTTATGCTTGTCACTAATATATTACAATGAGATACCCCAAGGGGAAAGAATAATCAATAACCAAAAGTCATACACTTTGGCAGATGGTGACTTGCCTGTATGAAAGCAGAATTTTCTTTGTAACTATGAGAGATTCCTCCACCTTGGTCAGGACAGGACAGTGGAAAATGTTCCACCTCCTGATGGACACGGTAGGACATAACACAGACAGGGCCACTGAGTCCTTGCTAGAGAAGCCCTAGGCTGTGCTGTTAATAATAACTGAGGTGAGCCCTGACACCATGACTAGCCTCTGGTGCTGAGAAAGGCATCACCATTTCTGCAGTGAACAGGGATGGTACAAGAAGAATGAAAAGATTTCTATCCACTGTCCCAAAGCAGTTGCAACAGATGTGGGTGCAGCCATCATCTTCCAGCTCCTGAGGCAATCATGGTGTTTGGCATAGCCAGAGAGAAGACAACTGCACAAGTGTCAGCATACAACCTCTTACTGCTTTCCAGAGCCAAATGAACTCCTAGGTTAGAGACTAATTAGTACAGTGAGGAAGGAGCCTGAAGGACTGTGCTAAACCAGACGTTGGTGCAGTGGTGAGTAGAAGTGCTCCTCCACCATGTGACCCAATTACATGGTGACACTGCATGCAGTGTCAGTAATAAGGCCTGGTGAGGGAAAAGGGAGATATTACAACAGTCATCTCATCAATCCCCTCCTGGGGAACCCGAAACAGAATTCCTCCTGCCATCCATCTTGAACGGCAAGAAGCCCATTACCCCTAGCTCATGCTGAGCCAGTAGCAAGTGCTCTCAGCATGGCTGCAAAGCACAGGGGAAAAGGGAAATAAAAGGGATAGAAGGCAACAGAATAAAGCGATTTTGCGTCAAAGATAATTTCCCTCCAGTCCTTGAACATGTAGCACATTGGTTGCTGCACGGATATTTTAGATGCACCATTTGCTCTTCGCCACAAAACTCCTGTGAGAATGAAAACTTCCTGCAGGCGGAGGCCATGTCGTCAATGCATAGCACAAATGCTGTTACTAGGTTTGAAAAGAATAGCCTGCATGCACTCCACGTGTTTGTAGCGTCACTGACTCAGACATTCACTTTGGCAACTGCCCTCCTGTGGTGAGCAGGGATTGCCTGGTTTCTCATTTTAATCCCTGTGGAGAGTTAATCTCCTCCTTCCATCAACAGAGCAGTCAGGGGAAACACCTCAGGGTAGGAAGGTGCACAAAATGGTAGCTTTAAATCCTCTCCCCAGCAGACTCTATCGCACATCAAGTCAAAACAATGAAAAGATAAAAATATTGCTGATCTGCTGAAACTTCAGATGGAAGGACACCCCTGAAATACCACACAAAGTCTGTTATTTCACAACATTCACCCTCAGGAATTCTAGCCAGCATCTGAACATGAGGAAAGCAGAGGTTGGGACAGAAGGAGCCTCCAGTCCTCTAAAATGTCAGATTCAGCATTAGCTCTTGCAGGATACTTCTGAGTTTTTCAAGCAGAAATAAAGGAAACCTCAGAAAGCAGACATTTGGATTCCAGACAATATAGATGCTGCCCATTGCAGAAGGATGGGAAAGCCACTCACTAAAATACAAGGGTGCAAATGTGAGTGTCATGAAGAATTTGGCCCTAGACACATCCATGGGTGACACTTCCACACACTGCTCCAAGGAAAGCTGTGCAATTACATTTTCAGTGCCAAGGAATCCTAGCAACAAAGTGGTCACCATTTACAAAATAGAAATTAGAGCTATTTTAGTGGCAGCTTCTTACAAGAACACAAAAATGCTGCACTAACAAAATTATAGCTTTTCCCCCAAATTGCTGATGTTGCTGCCACCGGCTTTCGACTCAGTAACACAAATTGCATATTTGGGGGCAGAGGATTTTTCCCAGTAATGCCAGTGCTGGGTATGAGTTCACGAGGAAAGAAACACAGGGATTCAAGCTGCCTCAGAGCAAGAGAATTGCTCCAAAAGCAGTTCTTTTTTCTGCACTTTAAGTACCCATCATACTTATTTCATATTACCTACTTCCCTGCCTTGAATATTGGTGGTTTCTAATAGACACAGGATAAATTTTACAGGTATAACAATGTGGCTTACCTCAACACTTATCAGTTAACTGATAAAAGCATCACACAACCTCAGGAAAGCTCCCGGGATGCAGTTCCCAGCCACTGCAATTAGTGAGACTGAGTGATTGACATGAGTCATAGCTGTGCCCTTCAGTACCTTCCACTTGCTCTTCACCACAGCCAGCCCTGCTACACAGAGGTTCCTGGGCAGGTGCCCTTGCCCCTGCTCCCACCCTGCAGGGAGATCCTGAAAGGGCTGATGGCAGCATGCATCCATCCATTAGTCCTGTGGCTGCAGAGTGGAACTGTCCTCACCTCACCAGGAGCAAGCTCCAGTGTGCTCCACCCTGTGAATACCAGATCCAGCTCCCTGCACCCTTGGGCAAGCTGCAGGTAACACAAAAGTGCCACAGTGCCCAGGGATCAGCTAGGTGCAACTTCCTAACTGGTGCACTGGTGTTACCAGTGGCTTTGCTTGAAATGAAGGCAAAACTGACACCAGCCAAGGAAAAACAGGAGGGATTGTGGGAGCAGCTACCACTGCTTCAGTCCAGGAGTGATGGGGGCAGTGGGGAGGAGAGTGGGGTAGAGTAGCTATCTGCCAGCCTCTATGTGCTTGGCAAAGTCTCAGCTGGGTTCCACAGGAATCCTGTAAAACCTGCTTCTCCCTCACCTTTACACAGAAGATGCAGCTCTCCAGAGGTGGGTGAGGACTGAGCAGCAAGCAGGTGTGTGTTCTCCTGTGCTGTGCACATGATCAGCCTGCAGCAGTGGATGTTAGTGCCGTAGTTCAGTGGCATACCAAAACTTGTTCCTTCCCACTTCAAGGTCCCTAGGGTGGCCAGTGATCCCATTTTTGAAGAGCATGTCCTGTGCCTTAGTGTTCTCATCATCACCACAGGTCTTGGGTGTCTGAGACTCAACATGGGGAAGAGAGGAATTGATCTGAAGCCAAGCTGGACAACAACCTGGACCAGTTTCTCTGGGGGAAAATGGAACCAGGAAAGACAGCCTTGTGAGGAAGAAGCTGAAGGAGTATTAGTTCTACCCCAGATACTTGCAGCCTAGTAACTCAATGCTTCTGTTTAGAGACTTAGCAAATGAGAAAAATAGTTCCTAATGTATTATTAATACCTTTTAATCTTTGCTTAGAGAAACCATGAGATTTAAATGGAGGATATAGAAACAACTCACAATTCCTCATAAGAAATATGATCCAGGACAGATTCAAGCTCCAGTGAAGTCTGGGGAAGTCTTTCAAGGGGAACTGTGAATGAAACTTTGCCCAGAACCATGACATTTTATTTTTAGTCTTATTTTCACTTATTTGAAATGCCATCCTTTTATCTAGTAAAACCAGAACAATATGGCTCTATGATTTGACCTATCAACGTTCAGTCTTCCCATATGTGACCTCCCAGTCAGAGGTCATCAGCCACACTTCAGAAGAGGGACTGCCAGCCCCATGGTGCTGGGCTGCTGCAGCTCAAGCTGTGACCATGCCAGGTCCCTCATGCTGCTGAGGTGAGCATCCCTTGCAATAACATCCAGCCACTGCTCAGGCTTCAGATGCTCCATCAGATTTGGGGAGTGTGTTTCCCCCTTTTCTACACCTTGCTGAACACAGCTGAGACCTCAGCACTGTCAGGTTTTTATAAGGGTGTTCTGGTTAAGATGAGGTAGTATCCCAGCAGCTAATGTTTCCCTGTGAGAAACAAGTTTTTGTCATAAATATTACTTCTCTCTCCCCCTTGCTTCTCTCTGTGACACATTCTGCAATAACATGACAGCACAGCAGGTGAAAATTTCACTGGAAATTCATTTAAATACCTAATGGTTAAAAGGGATCCTGGGAGCCAGGACATCTGGCTTTTATTTCTTGATTTGACTTTGACCCATGTCATGATGCCAGCATGCCTTTTTATACCTCCTGAAGACACTGGAAAAATAGCACTTATAAACTGATTTCACATGGGCATTGCAGCAGCACTTGCAATGAAGGCACCTCATCAATATGTGAGCTGTCGCATCTTGCCACTCTGAATATCAGCTGGTGGGAAACAGAGGACTGATCTCCTACCCTGGCCTGCTGACAAGCCATCCCCCTACAGAGGACCATGGAACACCTCAGACCTGAAGACAGATTGTCATCCTCACTCTTTCAGCACATGCCCTCACTACCCTCCTCCTCCATCAGGTACTGGCACCTCTGGCTGGCTGCTTCAGCCCCAGGCAGCTATGATGGAGCTCCTGTCTTTTTTTTCGTCCTCAGAGGAACCCTCATGTGGCAGGACCCTACTGGCAGATGCTACCACCCCAGTCTCCATGGTGCTCTGTGCCCCCTCTGCCCATTGCGGAGTCAGGGAGATGGCGTGGCTTGTGCCTGTGGGCTTTCAGGCTCTTCTAGCTCTTGTCCTCCAGCACACACCATGCTGGTTTGCAAGAGATACTCAAAGTAAGATGTCAATGCCTCGTGCTGAAACACTTTTGTTACCACACTAATTCACTGACCAACTGGATTCCCAGTTCAGCTCCTAAGGGCAATCCATCACATGGGTATGAAGAAGGCCTCTAGCCGTAAGTGCTTCATCACAAATCACTTCTCTCCCAAAGACAAATATATTGTGACCTGCAAAAGTCTCTGACTGATCCTACTCTCTTCCCTGGTAAGTATTAACTGGTGAGTATTATTCCAACTCCACATTTGCAAGTCACCTCAATTACCTACCCTTAGATTCCTCGCCGGGAGCATGGCCCTTTGTGATCTGCTCTTTGCCCCTTGCTGTCAGCTCCTGCCTTGCTGGTCCCCACTCTCCCCAGCTGGCTGTTTCCACACGTCTGCTGGAGGCCCAGCATTATCAGTCTTTCCTTAACAAGGCCTCAGCTGGCTGAATGCTGAACTGGGATATGCAACACCTCAGCTGTACAGAAATGATGCTATGTCTGAGCTGGGATTCTCTGTATATTATTCACTTGATGTAAAGCCCTGGAAGTCAAAAGTTCATGCATTTCATGGGGTGTGAGCCCCTTCCTCCTCTCCCAGTGGCATGCGTGGCACCTTGAGAGAGGCTGCCAGATACACCAGACACCGTTTCACAACCTTAACCCCACACTGGGAGGGCTGCCAGCCTCCTAGTGCTGCTGAGCTACTGGTGCCATGTGCAGCCAGGCTCCTCCATCCTTCCCACTCACTATCTGTGCTGCCCATTTGAGGCACTTTTCTTCCCTGTTTTTATGGCTGTGGAGATGTGCTGTGGGCAGTGCAGCCAGTGCTCAGGGAGGAGCTGACATGGGTGGCTGACAGAAGTAGCCTTGACCCCTGACCTGCCTTGTGTGCTGCTGTTGGCAAAGACCCATCTAGCTCCGCTGCAGCTGTAACGCATCTATCCCCACTATAACACATCGCCCGCTCTTCTGTGCAGTGCTGCTTAAATGAAGCTACTCAGTTAAGAGTTTTGGGGAGTTAACAAAGCTGTTACAGCAACTGTGACCTCAAAAAGTTTCACTATCGGCTATTTTTAACTTTACAGGTCTTAAGCTCAGAGGAATACGATGAATGACTCGAGTCTGAAAGTGAACTATATTTCCCATTATTAGAATTTAAAAACTAATTAACTACTTAACTGTGCTTTTCCAAAAAGTAGAACTCCTACTCTAAGTGAAAACTCAGATACAGCCTTATCTACAGTGTCATGACAGTGTCACTGTAGGGCCTTACAGTACTGATGATAGCTCAGCAGTTACTACTTTTAGCGTCAACTCACGACCATGTGCCAGGACACACCTGGAAACAAGCCCTCCTCACTATGGATGGACCATTTGGGATATTTCACTCCTTTTACTCCCTGTTTCCACAATGTCCCTGGTCACTGGCAATGATTTGAGCTATTTTCTTCCAAGGCATAGAAACATATGAGAGGTAATAAAGTGCTCCATTCCCAGGGAGAAGATACCTCCTACTTCACTTCTTGCAATGACTTGCACTGATTGAAATAAATCCTTGGTATCCACTTTCCTTCTTGAGGGAGATCATCATCTGGGGACTCTTGAAGTGAGAAATGGAGAACAAGGAGAGTATTTGGGAGTTCAAAAAGGTGTGCAGACCCATTGTTTTACCACTGGTATGAGGTGACTGTCTCTCCACCTGAAAGAACAGCATTAGGAACCAGGTCTGAGTCACCTAGTCCATTCCCTCTTCCATGAGGCAACATCTTACATACTTAACAGCTATTTGCCTCAATTGTCCTTATAATCCTCCAGTGGCAGAACTCCATGAGCTCCCCAGTTGCTCCAGCCCAGTGCTACATTAAGAAAATTCCCTTGCTGGCAGGATTGGGAAAGTCAGCCAGAAGGAGCAACTCACTTCAGTCTCAGTCATGGTGGCGAGGAGCACTCTCTCTTGGAGAGGACACAAGACACTGCCAGTAGAAGACCACACAGCCAGAGCCAAGGCTGCCCTTCAGAGCTCAGATACATTAATTTGATATTTCCTATCTTTTTAAAAACCCTTGACAGTTTCTCATGTGAAGTGAAGAAGACAGCCAACTCCAGGGCACAAAGAACAGACACGTGATCAGAAGATAAAGTGGGACAACGAAAAGAACAAAAGCAGAAAAAAAGATGCAATGTTTCAGCATGGATATTCTTATGACAGAATCTGCAATGCAAATACTGCCTGGAACTGCAGGATCATGAAAAAAAGCTTTCCAATTCCTCAGATGCCACTCCTGATGGACTTTTTCCTTTGTCTCTACAAGGGAAGTCACCCAGAACAAGGAATGAGGAACACTCCTTGGTTTATGTCTGTGGAATAAACCAAGGGCAGGAGGGGAAGAAAGGGGCTTGTCCTCTTTGACCCTCACTCAAGAGGGGGAATATCATGCATTGCCTAAAAAAATAACCATTTGGTCAATCATACTCACTTGGGATGGTGACAGCCTTCCACCAGGCTAACCACCAGCCATCATTCAGGAGCTTAGCTGAGCAAGTCTTTTGTATAACGTTTGGAAGAGCTAAGGGGAATGAAGAGCAAAGCTTCCCTAGGAATCATGTCTTACATTTCCTGCCCTCCTCTGAAGTGCCTGTTAGGTGAGTGCCCTGCACAGCTCTTGAGGTATACATGGGAAATAGCCCCTCACTGGAGACTGATACCCAATGGTCCTTCCACAACTTTTGCTTAAGAGTTGGTGGGGAATGTTAACCTCAGCCACAGCTGTTGTGCCCTCCCTTCTCTCCATCCCCTGCACCTGGGCTTGTTACTCTTGTCCATAAAAGTCTTGGGAATTACAAGACTCCAGAGGAAGATGTTGTAGAGGCAGTAGGGTGCAAATGGGTTCCTGCAGATTTGCAAGGGAGCAGAGCTCATGAAACTGTGGAGATCTGCTGGTAAGGAAGGGGCACCTACAGCAGGCCTGATAAATCTGAAAGGGTTGTCAGTTTCACTGTCTCTACCACTTCTCATCCACCTGAATACAACTCAGCCCATAGATGGGACAATTTAAAGCTAACCAGTCTAAGTTATTAAGGGCTTTACACCTGGTGTTTTCAATGTCATAAAATAAGCCTTGACAAATACAGTAAATGTTGGAAGGAAAGGATAAAAAAGCTGGAGAACTAAATGCAGACAATCCTTCAAGTAGAAGGTGTCTCTTCAGTGGCACACTTTAGAGGAAAGGTCCCAGCTATCTTTTGATCTGAAAGTCTCTAGAGCTGTAGCCTGCAAACAAGCACTATATATGTTTTCTTAACTTTTAACACCCCTTTGGTGCTGTTGTAACCACAAACAGTGCTTTTCAAACGAGCTCCTGTTGCATTTCCCAGTGGCAGCAAGAGGCAAATGAGGCAGTTTTAAGTGGCCTCTCACTTCTGTAACATCTCCATGAGAGAGCTGATGACCATGGGTTTCAGGAACATTGACCCATGAGGTTTTCCCTTTTATTTAAATGGCTTAATTGTTTATATTACATCATGCCCAATTAAAGTTCTTAAATATTGAAAAGAAGATAAAACCAGGCATGGACAAGTGCTGTTTGACTCTGCCAGTACCGACAATACAAATACATATTTCAAAATGTCAGGTGGCTGCTGCTTTCAGATTTCTTCAGTGATTATTTGGCTTTGGAAACAAATAAATTATGTTTGTACTCACCCGCTTTGCTCTCTTGAAAAAAAAAAAACCTGAAAAAACTCCTTGGTTTCCATCTAAGTTTTAAAGTTTTCTATATGTAAGGCCATTTCCCAACTGAGTTGTAAGTTGGCAGAAATGCAGAAAAGTCACTGTCAACTCTTCAGTGCAGGTATAAGTAGCCACAATAATAAGAAGAAAAATAGCCAGACCACTGCTTAATGAGGGCAGTACATAGCAGCAGGTTCTGCTGTTGCAGAGAGGAAAGCAAAGGCAAGTATGTCCAGAGATCCAATCTATAGCAATAACTGCTGAAACATTTGAAAAAACACATCCCTTACATTCTCTCCCCCGAAAGGTCTTGATTCCTTTCCAAGAGAGTTGATGGGATGGTAGAATTCTACACTAATACCAAAAGCATGCCCGTTCCAGGTCATCCAGCTTGAGCAATCAATATCTCAATAGAAAAAACCCAAACCAAAATACTGGTAGGTAACCTGAGGACTTGCCCTGACATTGAGCAAAGTCAGCAGTCCTTGGCAGAAGAGGACAAGGGCCATGGCAGGTAACTGAACTGCCGTGCTCCTTCTCACTCTGCACCCAGACCTTCATTTGTCTTCCTTTCAAAAATAAAAAACAACCTTAGATTTCAGGCACATTCTCTGTTAATAGCTCAGGGTTGTATCTCACATGGATTTATTATCCAACAAAGGCAATTTTCAGTTATTGTCACCATTTAGGTCCATGCATTTAATCTAAGTGAAATCCATAAATGGCAAGGCGGAACAGAGAAGCCTATGAAATGCCCATTTAATACCAATACTGGGCATTTACATGCAACTGCAGGTCCAGGTGCAAAAAGGCTATTTACATGGTGATGGGAAAAGCATGAGGAAAAGACCAGTATTGTAGGACTGCAGTGTTAAGGTATTGCTGCTACAGGTGTTTGAGATACAAACTCAAATGTGCAAATGTTTGTGTTGGAACTGAAGAAAAACTGAGAACAGGATGAGTGAAGCACGATATAATGTGCTAAGCAGAGAGATCAAGTGGTTTTGTGTCTCGAAATGGCTTAGATGTTTTTATGGTGGACTTAATATATTGGAAAGCCTTCAGTAGCTCTTGGTCCTAAACCAAATAAATGAAAAAAACCTCTTCCAGCATTAACCATCTATTGATCTTCTGCAGGGCTGTAATTACATTGGGGAGCTCTACCACTGGAACAGCAGCTGTATCCTGGATCCAGCCACAGCTCTTTGCAATGAACTGTGTCGCAGGTGTTTAAAAACCAATCAAAGAGGAGAAAACCCTAATTTTCACCTGTGGAGGATAGTTTTTCAACCTGAGCTGCAAAGTCAATTTTCAATTAAAGGTGGCTTAAAAACTGCTGTTTGGTTTTAGCCTAAGTATACAGCAGATTCAAATAGGCTTTGTTGAGGCTACTGGATTTTGACTACAGGATTATGAGACTGTTGATGAACCATGGGTTCTCTTAACAAAAGTAGACTCACTGCATGCAGCAATGTTCCAGAGTTGCTTCCACTTCTGCTTTCAGTCTTCTCTGCCTGCCTTAAGGCTGCTCTGTGCATTCCTGGGAGCATGTACATTTGTTTTAAACTCCATATTATAAAGAAAGTTCACTCACTTCCATAATCACCACATGGGTTACATATTGTAAATGGCAGACCTGTCAAAACTGTTGGAAGCAAAGGCTACATTTGGCACAGAAGAAAATCCCAGGCATTTCTAAAATAGGACAGCTTGCTATCCCAAGTGTACAGGATTGCACACGCATTGTCATCTACGGTCACACAGCCCTGCAGCTCTGTCTGGCCAATACCTTGTGGCTCAGAATTCTGTGTCAACATCCAGACACATCCATCATTCCCTCTCTATGATGTGCAAGGCCAAAGCAAGTGCTTCATAGGTGATCTGAAGAAACATAATAAGCTGTATTTTCTTCACTGTTTTTTATTGCAGATTAGGCAAGAAAAGTGCCTAGGCCCCAAGGGGAAAGGAGAGACATGACCTTCTGCTTTGCCCCAGAACACCTGAAAGACACAGATCCCCAGGCTGCAAGCCCCTTCTCACGCTCAGCATGCCCCTCTGGCCACTTCCACCAATGCCTCGCAAAGCTGCAGCCTTCTTGACCCTTTCAGATGTCCTAGGGAAGCGCTGTGTCTCCTGGGCCAAACGCCATGGGGCTCACGTAGCCCACCTTCCACAGGGCTGGCCCGCTTTCCCCCCGCGATGCACCGTTTCGGTGCAGAACCGCTGGCCCGCGCGCAGCACCGCCCGGCTGGCACCGGGGCCCGTCGGTAAAACCCCGCACCCGGCGGCCGCGGGGGTCCCGCCGTCCCGGGGGTCCCGCACGGTGGCTGCAGGTCGCCGGCCGGGCTGTGGCCGCGCTCCTCGGTTCTCCCCGCGGCGCAAACAGCGCCGGTCGGGGTGGCACCCTCCTCCCGCCGCGGTACCCGGCTGCTCCCCGTGCCCCCCGCGCCCCTCGGTGGGGCTGCCCCTGCCCCTCCCTGCCCNGGGTGGCTCCCACCATTCGGGCCGACGACCTCCTCGCCTCTACCCCTCCCAGGGTGTCCCCTCCTAGGGTGTCCCCTCCTGTCCCCTTCTCGGGGAGAGCTCCGCTGCCCCCCTCCCCGGGTGCGCCCCGCCCCCGCCGCCGGCCACCCCCTTCTCAGCGCATCTTCAGCGCACCTCCAGCGCACATTCAGCGCACCTTCAGCGCATCTTCAGCGCCTCCGCCGCCCGCAGCGCAGCCCCGGCACTTCTCCCGCTTTTCCCCAGAACCCGCATTTTGCCCGGGCTGGCGGCGGTCCGCGGCCCGGCAGCAGCACCAGGAGAAGGCGGCGGCGGAGGAAGGCTGCCCTTGGGGAAGCGCTCCCGCACGGCGCAGCCAGATAAACTTGCCCGGCGATGCCCCGCTCCCCTCCCTGGTCGCTGGACGCGCGCACCGGGGGCAGAGGGCGACGCTGCCAGGACGGAGCCCCGGCGCTGACCCAGCACAAAGGCCCTGCTGCCCACCTTCACCTCCTTTTTCCCGAAGTAGCTAGCAGCACAGGAAATGGAAGCACCCAGCTGCTCCTGCACCTTCCTACCCTCCTTGAGGCCTCAGCATCTCCTGTGGTTTAATTTGCCTTTTGCGCAGGTTTCCCACCACATTTTCAGTCTCCTGCAAACTCCTTGCACTCTCAATATTTCTTTCTCCTGCCGGCATCCTGTGCTCAGCGCATCCAGTCATCCTGCTGATCAGGACTGGTGTACTGCACCATCTTACCTTGGCATGTTTGCTTCATGTTTCATTGCACTCTTGTGAGGCTCATCTCATTTGATCCATTTCTCTCCCTGTGCCCTAGAGCAGCATATATTTTAAGTTCTTTGTAAAAATTTTGTAAACAGGCAATTGAACACTCTTTAATCATCGACCTTCATTTTAATATTCGTATTTCAACTGCTGCCACAACATGCATGCTGCCTTTTCAGGCATGCTGCTCTGGAAGACTCAGTTTCAAGGCACTCAGGCTGCGTAAGAGATTGATTAGAAGGACTGTAGAGCAGAGAATGATGCTTAGTGTGTGAATGCATAGAAAAAAAGACCCCAAACTGGGATTTTCTAGAAGTTGGGCTCTGCTAGATCTGAATTTTAGGATATTCATTGCATTAGACAAGTCTTGGCTGATGCCAGATAGAGAAACTTACCCATTTTTGAGGTGCAGGATGTCCATGGAAGACAACTGACAAACTCCCTTTGCCTCACGTGTCTCTGGCTCACACAGCAGTGCAGCTACTACCACTGTAGCTACAGGTACATACACGTGCCTTGTCCTCGCCCGATGACATCTCCTCCTGGCAGGAATGGCATTTGTTTGGCTGCACCCAATATATGTGCAAAGTAGTCTGGCTTTTACTTCTGAGAGAAGCTGTCAGATGCACAGTGGAAGGCAATACCATGCAGGTTTATAAACCGCATGAAAATGCACATTTAAAGTACTCCATTTCCTTTCTGTAAGTGGTACAATGGGCAGTGATCTCTGGATGATAAGACAGTCAGCAGATGGGAAGGGAGTAGGTCACATCTGGGACAGAGAAAAGAGCCATAAAGAATGCATAAGAAGTGCCTGTGACTTACATGATTTACAGGGGAGGAGAGAGATTAAAGCAGTTCTGCTTGATCAGCTCATGTATGTTTGTCTAGGAGGTTTCAGTGACCTTATATATGCTTTGAAATGGGTGCTGGGGCATGATGAAGTGTTGTGGTTAGAGGGGAAATGTGCCAAGCCAGAAAATTGTGCAGTGAGAAATAAGGGCTGAACTTTATATTTTTGCCAAATTTCTACTCGTAGAGACTGTTAAAAAGCCACAATTAAAGGCAACATGAAGGAAGGTAGAAAAACTGTGCTTTGGTATATCACAAGACAGCTGTGAAGAAGCATCCCTGTTCAGTAAGGAAAAGGATCAACAGTTTTCTGAATTTGGGGGCCCCATTTGTACAGGCAGTACGGAGAGGCTGTGCACCCAAAAGGTGTCAGCTTGGCAAGCCAAGCAGCCTGGGAATAAGAGCATCAAATTGAAAAGCTGAGTCAGACAAGAACAGAAAGCAAAGACCTGGCAGAGCTCAGCCTGTCAGATTTGTCTGCCATCCCAGTCTGAATGGTCACCTTTATCTAATAAATACGTCTAATACTTACTGGGTTTTGGGGCTGCCTGAACAGCTTCATGAATTTATTTTCATTTCCACAGACATTCTGTTTTTGATGTTGAATAAACTGCAATTTATTTCATCTAAACCAATCCTGACGGCTGCTTGGCTAACAGCTGCAAGCAGTCCCAAGGGCTGACTAATTGGCCCTTCCACCGTTAAGAGATGAAGTTGTCTCTGAGGATATGTAGCCCCTAGTTGAATTCAGACTTTCTATCTGAATGGCATATGCATATACATCTTCCCACCTGCAATACTGTTAGAATTCTGCTGGTACCTCAAGCCAAAACATGGGAAAAAAAGCCTAGAGATGAAAGAGATCTGGAGAAGGAAAAATGAAGGCTGCTATCCCTGAGATTTAAGCTTTGGAAATGTCATCTCTCACTGGGCGCCTCTATTTCCACCTCTCTAGCTCCAGATTCAAGGTATCAATCTCTCTTATCAAGGTCGTCTTCACAACTGGAAGGAACAGGATAAAAAAGGATGCTTGAACTCCAGAGAGTATTACAAAATCTATGCAAAGAAGCTAATTTTTTAATTTCAGAAATGCAGAGGATCAGTGTCACTAGTATGAGATGCCTAAAGGGGCTATTTTTATTCTTCGTGAGCTTTCAACTCTGTTCTAACACAGATTAATTATGAATATTTATGTATATAGCACCAAAAATGTGATAAGCAGTTTGCAGGCTGGCTTGCAAAATATGTATACCATATTGCAAAAATTAGCTCTCTCTTCTGGGCTTTGTGCCTGGTCAGTCTTTCTAAACAGATAGCAAGGAACACAGACACCATGCATTTGTAGCATTGCTGCCTCTATTCAGAGCAAGAAGAAACTGGTGCAGTCAGGAACTGCAGTTTGTATACTTTAAGATCAGCACCCTGTCATTCAGAGCGTGCCACTGTTAAAATCTCTGAGCTCAGCTGGGCTGTTGCACTGACTTAGCAGGCAGAATTTTGCTCTGCTGTTCAGTGAGAGATGGCATTTGAGCTAAATTTGCAAAGATCTGGTACCATTTTTAAGATATACCTGGAAGCCTGGTGTCTGTCTTTAAGATGAAAGAGCTATCTAGAGCCTGAGCATTTTTGGCCATCAAAACTTGCAGAGAGAAAAATGAACCCTTGAACGAGAAAAATTAATGCTTTTGTGCAGGGGAGATTCATACCAGGAAAATTGCAATGTGAGGGCTCCAAATTACTTCTGTGCTGCTCCAAAAAATAGCATAAATTAATATATGCTGTTATGGAACTGCCACATACTGCTCCAAAGCTGACAGTAATGGAAAGACTATTTCCAGTACAGATAGCTTGTTAGTTGACTTGTGCAAATAGGCATATTGGAAGAGAGGAGCTATTGCTAAATATAAACTGTCATGCTGTTCTACAACTTTTGTGTGCTGCCAAAGAACTATGCAGACTGTCTGTAAGGAGCAAGTACAGTGATTTCAACAGGCTTTCAATCAGGCTTTTAATATTAAAAAGTATATTCCTAGTTAATAATAAGTTCTGCCTTTTTATAATACAAAATCAAATGTCTATTGCAGTAGCAAGTGGCTTTTCCTTCATTGTATCTATTTCTGAGTCTCTGTAATCCAAAACATGTCTATTATCCTTTGCAAAGCCTGTAAAGAGAGAACACTGCGTTGCTTCAATATTAACACTTAGTACAATATTTGTGAATCAAATTGTGGATATAGCAAAAGAGAATCTGTCTGGACCATTCACAAAATGAGCTTTGATATCCTTTTAGTAAGTAAAAAGCTGAAGGGAGACATCAATAATTTATTAGCACTTGGATTACACCCTCCAGTGCTTGTAGTTTGCTGCCTTCTTGGATGAAAAGAGGACAAAGGCAATACTGTCTCTTAGGCTGTAATGTCTCTGCATACTCTAATCTATTGGTGCTGACAAAGGACGCCTTATTTTAAGGGGCATTTTGGCTCTCAGCATGATGATCATAGCTCCGGGGACCGCAGTGGGATGAACCACCAGCCTGTTGTCGTGTGATGCCTTTCCAATTACCAGCATGAAATGAGCCATGTGGTATTGGTACCACCCTGGCACAGAGGCACCCCTGGTGTAAACAGCAGGCTTGGGGCCCTGAGAGGCCTGGACTTTAACAGTAGATGTACAAAACCTCTGGGGACCCGAACTGGCTGAGTGATACACATGCAGATGTGAGGTCCAAGACAAGGGCCATCTCTGGAGGAGTGAAGTGCTCCTCATTCATTGTCACCTTCTGCCATTGTCATCTCCTGGCATTGCTCATTGTATTTCTCAGTCCAGTTCTACGCTCCAGGTTTTTTGCTTCCATACTGTCTCCCTCCTGTTCTCTTAGACATCCCTGCCCTGTCTTCAACTCTTTCCTGGGCCAGTGATGGCTATTCTCAATCTTTAGGCTATGTAATACTGCCACATCACGCAGATATATCACAATTTGCACTGACATTTGCTCTTTTCTTTCAGAATGAAATATTCTCTCTTCTCATCTATTCTTCTGTCCTGTGTCTTTCAAATTTGGCACCTGTCTCCAATTTTTCTCTTTCCTTTATCTTGCTCCTTTTGATATGCTATTCCCAACACCTGAACAATCACCACTCCCTACAACTTAGTTGCCAGCTTTTTCAACCTCTAAGTTCTGAGAAATATTTCTTAGTTCTTTCCCTATCACTGTCATCAAGAACTTCATCTTGCCTTACATCATTCTCTTGAGTCATTCCCAAGAAGCACTTAGGAATAAGCAAAGGTTATTTCCTCTGCTGTTTTGGAGCAGAATCCAACCTCCCTTTTTCTGCTTCACCAACCTCCACTGACAGAGACCAAACAAATAGTCTCAATCCCAGGTAAGATATGAAGGGCCATGGACAACGCAAAGGACTTAGACCTGCCTCTGCCCTTCTTTATGCACTGGGTTGTTGTTTTCTGCAGGGGCTGATACTTCCTATTCCAGGTATGCTGAACAGATCTGCACAAAATTAGACAGATGCTCTGAGAGACAGGCAGCAGCAAAAGGTCATGTCTATGATAGTCCACCATCATCCTCTGAGGCTGATGCTTGCTGCTCATGTCCTTCCAAGCCTCAGCTGATGTACCCTGCTTCTAGTGGGAATGGGTAGCTCAGCCTTAATACTTGCCAGGTTTTGTCCACAAACTGCTTTGGAGAAAATGAGGATAAAATTCTTTTAACAAATACTGTAAAGGCATCTCAATTTTAATGGGGTGCTATGGACAATCATGAGGGATTTGAGTCCCCACATTGTCTATCCACAGCAGTGAAGGGCTTTGTAAACTGAAAGGAATAGCCATGCAAGAATCTGTTCACAATATTTTATCTTACATAAGAAAGAGAGGTCCTTAGATACAGTGGCTGACCAGAGGAGCAATCCTAGGTTAAGCATATCAACAGCTCCAAGCACCAAGATATTGCATGTATGGCTGGAAGACAAGCAAATACCTTTCATTCTTATGAGGAAATATCTAGCTATCATGGGGCTTGGCCAGCTTCTTTCCCAAATTGAACTCAGAAGGCCAAATCTATCCATTGACCTTCATAGCTCATGACTTCTGATGCAGAACAGCCATCTGGGCAGTGCCGTTCTAGAGCCAAGTCGATAATTTGGAGAGTTCCCAACATTTTCCTATGGGAAGAAAGCTGGGCAGTTGCTGCTGCTGTGTGTCTCTAGAAAGCAGCCTGCCAGGACTCAGGGCTGCTGTCCAGTGCCAAAGAGACTTTTAAAAAGCATGGCCCTCAGTGATAAACCAAAAGGAAAAGGTGTACATGTGGACCTGAGCAACCAATACTCCCACGTCGTGACACTGAGCAAGAACTAGAGTGATCTCTGCCGTTTCTCCTGTAACTGTGCTGCTAAAGAAAAGGGCTATTAAATATTGGTGTTGCTAAAGATACTGCTTGCCACTAACAGGAGGAAGAGTTCTCTGCCAGTCAGTTTTTCTCTGGTCACTGTCATCTTTGCTCCTGAGGTAGGCAACTGTCATGAGAGATCACAATAGCTATAAATAACTCTGAAAATAAATCTTTAAAGACCCCACAACACTGAAGAGAGCTTGTTGTCAGGCAAATCATATGCATAAGAGAGTACTCTAGAAAGATGCTTACACGTCAGTCTGGTAGAAAAGAGTGTACAGGTAAAGGTTTCTCATTACTTCATTTCTATCACTGAATATCATCAGTGAGGGAACTGGTGCCATGTACACAACAAACCTCTCAAGCACCAAGCCTCTGGAAAGACAGGGTGCAAGTTCCTATACTGTGGAAGACCAGCACAGTTATTTCTCCTGTCTATGTGGCGGCAACAGAGTTCAAAAGTGACCCAGCATTATGTACCAGTGCCAAACCTAGGCATTAGATATCTCATCTGATAACAATATAGTTCTTGTAGTTTCCTTACAATACCTCTCTTCCAGGTGTCACTTCCAGTTTGCTGTGCTCTCTTTTTAGACAGTTGTTTCTCATTAGGCTGCTTGTCTTTGCCTACCAGAAAGCTGAGTGAAGCAGCGTGTTGCTACTTGAGAAGAAGAAATGTGCACCACCAGGATGCTCCTCTGGGAACCCAGAGCTTTTCATGTCACTCCCAAGGATATGGGAAACGAGCTCTGGCCTCATAAAGACTCATGAACAAGTACTGATGAAGACAAGGCACAGCTACCCATCACAGCCCTTTATGTTTCCAAATATGAAGGTGAAAACCCAGTTCTGGGTGACTGCAGTTCGTTCTGCCAGATCACATAAATCATCAGGACATCATGATCATCCCTGTTAAAAACTCTTGGCAGATCTAGCTGCATTGGCACAGCTATTTAGTTAAGTACTTCAGGCTTGGGTCCACTGGCAGTAGGAGCCAGCTGCTGTGCATGCATCTATGCTGAATATTCATAGAATCATAAAATGTTTTTGGCTGGAAGAGACCTTAAAGATAAAGTAGTCCAATCCACCTGCCATGGGCAGAGATACCTTCCACTTGACCATGTTCATCCTCATCCAACCTGGCTTGAAAGCTTCCAGGGATGGGGCATCCACAGCTTCTCTGGGCAACACGTTCCACGCACCACTCTCATAGTGAATAGTTTCTAGCAACTAATCTAAACATACCTCCTGTCAGTTTGAAGCCATTTCCCCTTCTCCTGTCACTAACTGCCCTTGTAAAAGTCTTCTCCAACTCTCTTGTAGGCCCTGTTCAGATACTGGAAGGCTGCTACGTCTCCCCAGAATCCTCCATTCACCGAACTGAACACCAACTCTCTCAGCCTGTCTTCCTAGGAGAGGTGCTCCAGCCCTCTGATCAACTTTGTGGCCCTCCTGTGAACTAATTTCAATCATTCTGGGTCCATATTGAGCTTTCTAAAGCAAAAGCATTGCAGAGACCATGCTTTTCATTCCCAGGGTGTGAGAGTTGAAGCCTGAGAGAAGTGAGCTTCCCATGGTCCTCCTTTCAGTATACATTCTGATTAGTACAGGTGGGTTTTGGATAAAGCACATGCACATCCACTTTCATCCTGTTTAGGTGCAAAAGTATAATGTTTCCCCCATAATACAACAGTAAATAATCTGAAAAGAAGAATGGAACAAATCCTGAATGCCAGCAAGAGAGCCAGTTGTTCAGGAGATTTGCCATGGAGGATAATCATCTGAGCATACCCAGTGCTTTAAACTGCCTGAAATTGCATGAAATCTCAGACTTAGCACTTTGACAGGCTTCCTTTAGAATCTATGACAGTGGATTTGAATGCATCAACTATGTCACTCAGATTTTGTCAGATAGATCCCACAGAAGCAGCCATGGGAGGTACTGTCCTCAGCCCAGGGAAGCTGGATTTCAGAAATGTTGCTTTTCTAAGTGATAGCAGGGACAGAGAGCATTGTCAGGCAGGGTCAGCTCAGAGACCATTTTCATATAAGCCTTCTGCAAAGCAATGACTGTCAATGACAACGCATTCACCATCTGTGAAAACACAGATTTTCACCTGCAATACTCTTCAGAGGCAGCGTCTCAGGGATCTGACTTGAGAAATACATTTGCTTGAATGCCCATTCTAATTTCCACAGCAGTCTGTTCTCTGGAGTCCCAGCTGTACAGTGACTCACTTTTAACTGGGTTTTATTTCAATGTTGTAATGAGGGGAGGAAAACCTAGTGTGATAGGGATACAATATATAGACTGAGCAAGAAATATCTTTATTTGCTGAAGATCTGTGTTATTTCAGGTTATTTTCATCTAGTCTGATAAAAATGGCATTTCTATAGAAACAACTGATGAAACAAACAACAAGGAGGAAATCCCATGCTAACTGTCAAAAGCCAACATAATGCTCAGCAGATGCATTAATAGACATGAATAAATACTCTGCTTTTTTGGGCTTTTAAAATACCCAATCCTTCCCCCTCATTTACATGGTTAAGTCAACTCACATCAAGCATGGACGTGTACTTTTTATTGGTGAACAAGCAGAGATTTGATTTAAAATTTCTCTGCTTCACCTCGTCCCAGGAATGCCCAGCAGCCTTTACTCAGTGCAGTCTTGCTGCCTCAGTGCCAGGATTCCACCCCAAAAGTACATCAGAACTGCAGAAAGTCAGTCAAGGCTCTGTGGGTGGATCTTTGAGGATGTTTGGACACACATACTATCTCTGCTCAACTATCATGTTTTTCCACCAGCAAGAAAGCTTCCATTGCTTGGTCCCAATCCAGTTTTTCTCTCATGTATGCCCATTTCTTTAAGAACATGGGTAGTTTCTTTACTACCACAGAGGGTCACATTGTGCGTGATACCGCTGTGCGTAAGTCCGTCCTCTGCTGGCTCAGGGCTCTCACTCTTCCAGATGGATTCCTGCAGTGTTGTACAGTGCATCCACTGCTTTGAGGCATGATATACTGTCATTCCTTCTGAGATCAGTGCACAGTTCTCTGCAGAGTTCAGCTCTTAGCACAGGTGACAATTTACTGCTGAACATTGTGTCCTACAAGACTCAACTCTTTTTTACAAAGATTACAAAATTAATAGTTACAGATCACAGTATATGAACTGTAACATCCATGTTATAACATGGACTACAGAACTGACCAAAACCCCCACCAAAACTGACCTAAGAGATTGTGGAGATGACCACATGGCAACCACTTGGTAACAAAATAGCGAACCAATGAAGAGCAAGAAGACCCCAGACTGTAATATTGCTAATGGTCCAGGCTGTTGTATGAGGAATGAGGTGTTAAGATTGTAGTTGCCATGGGGTCTGTCTTTTGAGGCACCTAGCTTGAGCTACCAGATACAGTGAGTGATCTGTGCCAATAAATCTATCTGATGGAGATGACAACTTAGTGCCAAAAATTTCCTTAACAAAAGGGAACACATGTAAGACTTGTATCTTGGACCAATCCCTTATTATCATGTGTTTTCCCTTCCCCAGCAGAGCTGCATGCTGCCCAACACCCTGCTCTATAACTGTTCCATTCTCAACTTCAGTTTCTGTCTTCTGGAAACAAACCACCAGGATTATCTTCTTCTGTAGTCACCTGCTTTTTGGACAACTCATCCTGATATTTATCATCCTTGCAACATGGATAATACTGTCACAATTACAGATTTACCCTTTCTAATTTCACCAAGGCCACTGCCATATTGTCTTTGTTGTTCTGATCCCTTCCCTGTTATAATCCACTGAGAAAGCATTTGGCTACAGGCTCTCAAGCTTCTCTCTGCTGTGGAAGACCAAAACCATGTTCCAGAAAGTCATGTGAAACTATTTGCTAGTGGTGAGCTAGGGAAGAAGGGGATAAAGAGATTGGTCAGGGCTTATGAGAAGGCTGATGAACTTTTAAAATCTCATAAAATAGCTCTCGTTGAGTGAGGAATGTTTGAGTTCACCTCCAAAGACTTTTAGCAGTGGTCTGGTGGGAATTTCTTTGCTAGAATTGCTTAGCAGAGCCATGCAAGTGTATATAATTTATAGGATAAATATGAAGACACACAAGTATGATTTATTGATAGAGCATGAGCTATATATAGTGCCTTTAACTGTATTATTAAAACTGAAGGTAAATAATTAATGGAATGAAGAAAAGATACATAAAACTCTGGCTGTTTTGATGGGAAGCATTCCTGTCTTGCAGTGATTAAAATTGAATATATTCTGAGTATATTTTATGTCTTTCTGGCAAAAAAGATTATTTCCTCATTTCACCTGCATGCTAAGGGACACTGTGTGTGGCCGCAGAAGCCGTGCAGCCTGCCTGAGACCAATCAGGGAGGACAAATGCTGATGGCCATCAGGTTTGAACACCACCTCACACTCAGGAGAGGATTCCTGTCTGTGGGTGCTGCCCAGTTCTGTCTGGTTGACCTTCAGAGTACTTTCAGGTGAGGTATAACTCAAATGACTTGTGTTAGTTTTGTGAAGTCCAGTGCTGACCATTCCCATGAGAAGTATTACAGAAAGGTACAGGCTGGCTTCAGCAACCACTCCCAAGGCCTCCCTGCCTTCCTGTCCAGGTAGAAGAACTCAACTGTGTTCATGGGGTCCATGGAGAATCAATTCTAAGTTCAGCACCAGCAAAGTTTTGAAGTGTGAGAGGGTCTTTCTACTCATACCACTGCATCTGCCAAACCCTTTTGTAAAATCAGTGGTGCTTTTTTGTCCAGCCTGAAGATGCAGAGTGCAAAATTTAAAACCTTGGTCTCATGTTTTGCTTCAAGTAGAGGAACAATCCATTGATTTTGACAGATTTTGGAGTAGATAAGCAAAAAAAAGCCAACAAGATGCCAAAGGACACATTGAACTTCCCACTTTGGTCAGCCAGACCTGTGGGAGCAATGTGTTCCACAGACAAAGGATGAGAAGCTGGTGCTCGTGAGGTTTAACTGCAAGGAACTTGAACAATTATTTCAAAGTGTTTCTTGCATCCCAAATCAATGTAAATTGGGAAAGACAATATCAAGTGGCAGATGGTGGTGGTAGGGTAACAGTTCTTTTCAGTGAAATGGAGAATTTGACACCTCATTTCTCAGCAGTCACTGCTATTCCTGAACTACATTTGACTTTAGTATGATTACAGTTCCTTTAGGGAGTCCAAAGCAGAGCTCCACCACCTGATGAACTGCAGTTTGGCAGGGCAGCATCTTAGAAGCACTTCAAACACTCTTGAGGTTCCTTTCTGAGAATCACCAAATGTAATTAAGAGCAGATCTATTTATTCCTCCCTAGTTTTGCTAGGAGCATCTATAAGCACTAGATGTAACAGCAGCAGCTGCTCAAACACCTCTTGTAGAATCAGGTAGTAGAAATGAGGTTAGAATCATGGTCACTCTTGGCTATGCAATAATGGGCCACCGTGAAGTACTTTTGGTAATTCCTACTTCAAGAAGATCTCGATGACCTAAAATAGTACAGTTATCCACTTTACTATCTTGTCCATTTTATTATTTACTATATGGCTCCTCATCAGAAGGTGTGAAACTGAGGTAGATGTTTTCTGCCCAGCATTAAAAAAATTAAAATTTTCCTTTCAATTTCTTATGAGTTAATCACAGCCCTATTTTCCTGACACTGTAGTTAAGGCTGGCTGTCAGCTGACATGAAGGTCAATTTTCATTTCAACAGATTTAAGTGCTTTCAATGACCATAATGGATAAACCTTGTTTCTGGCTTTAATTCTGCTGTAGTATCACAGCTTTCTGAAGGGATAAGAAACTCCAGTGAAAAAGTGCTTCATTTCTTACAGCATCAGGGCACTTGTGGCAAGTGCTTCCCAAACAGGGGGCCCACCTGGCGCAGCCCAAGCCCCCATGAGAATCTGGGCCTGTTCTCGTGCTCAGAAAATTCATCTGCCACGTCTGTCATCTCTATTCATCTCACCAATGCCTATCGATATCTGCAGGGAGGGTGTGAGAGGACAGAGCCAGGCTCTGCTCAGTGGAGCAGAGCAGTAGGGCAAGAGGCAACGGGCAGGAACCGATGCACAGAAGTTCCACCTGAAGATGAACTTCTTGACTGTGCAGGTGACCGTGCACTGGACCGCGCTGCCCAGAGTGGCTGTGGAGTCTCCCTTAGTGGAGATATTCCAGAGCCATGTGGACGCAATCCCATGCTGTGTGCTCTGGGATGAGCCTGCTTGGGTAGGGAGGTTGGCCCAGATACCCAACTGGGGTCCCTTCCGACCTGACCCATTCCCTGATTATGTAAAAAGGCTGGAAGGCAATGGAGCACTGCAGTCAGTGACCAACACGAAAATCAAAGCTCCTGCAAGCTGCAGTACTAGCTTTGATGTATTTTCTAATAAAGCCTGGTGTGTATAACACACGAGGAATCAGACATAAATAATAAATTAGATCCACGTTCACAGAGCTTTATGTGCCTGCTGTCCTGAAGCACCTCCTGTGCCGGGCACGTCAACACCCTGGAACAGTGAGAAGGCACAGCCGCGCTGGCATCACTGTGTGTGTGTTAGTGTGTGTGTTAGTGTGTGAGTGTGTGTGTTAGCGTGTGTCTGTGTGTGTGTTAGTGTGTGTCTTTGTAACTCCGTTTGTGTCTGTGAGTGTGTGTGTGTGTCTGTGTGACTCTGTGTGTGTGTGAGTGAGTGTGTGTGTGTGTGCGCGGACAGGCGCTGTGTGCCGCAGTCGGCCCGGCCTGCACGGAGCCCCGGGTCACACACGGGCACAGCCGCCCCTCAGCCCGCTCCGTCGAGCGCAGGGCGACCTCGCAGGGCCAGCTGTACGCCGGCTGTGCCCTCCAGGAGCCCCGTCGGCCGGGCCGCACAGAGGGCAGCCCTCACCGGAGTCGGGGCAGCCGTGCCGGGCTCGCTTACGCGGAACGAACCACGAACTCCCTCCGCTCAGCCCCTCGGACAGGGAGACCGGCGGCCATGGCGGCCGGAAGTGACGGCGGCCGGGCGGAAGTGGTTGCGGTGGCCGGGCGGAAGTGGCGTCGGGAGCGGCGCAGAGCGGGGCAGGTGAGCGGGGCCGAGCCGCGGGCGCGCGGCACGGGGTGGTGGGGTCTGCCGCAGAGCATTAGATGTGCTTCTGGAAAGCACTGGGAGA
>WBMV01005059.1:0-12954 GCA_013396655.1 Campylorhamphus procurvoides
TCCATCACTCCCACACCAAACACCCTGGTAGTGCAGCAACTGCAAGTGATCCCATACAGAAGCCAGACAGGAGCATCCCCAGGCACAGACACACTGGTGACCCTCAGCATCCCCAAATGCTTCCCCTGCTACCGAACCCACCTCTGCCACCCCCACAGCCAGCAGGACAGCACACCCTCCATCACAAGGACACACAACCACTCAACCCACCCATGCAATGACAAACTGCTCATCTTTATTCAAGCTGGCAAAAGCANAAGCAGCCCCTGCCCAAAAGACACCACAGCTATGACAGGATGTCTCCAGCCCAGGAGCACCCAGAAGGAGCAGCTGGCACTCCTGCTGTCACAGCAGCTGGGGACGGCAGAGGCAGGGAGGGGAGAGAACATCAGGAGGTGATTCCAGCAGCCAGAAGCAAGGGGGACACCCTGCTTGGAAATTTCAGGGTTTCAACCGAAGATACTGTAAGAAAAAACAACACAAACTCAACAGTTGTTATAAATTTTCCTCTCACCCACTCCCACCTCCCCTGCAAGGACCATCTAGTCTGTGGTGCAGGAGACTCAGGCTCAGCAGAGGGGAGGTCCAGTCTTCATTGCAGGCAGTTTGGACCTGGGTTATCTCAGTGGTGGCAGCCCTGACTCCAAGTCTGTGCAGATGCAGCAAAACCTGGATCCTTTCCTTGGTGCTGCCCAAGGAGACTAAATGATTCACTCTTGGCGGCTTTGGTGAGTCCTCTGCATATCCTGAATGAGCCCCCTGGGAGTGGAGGAGAGTGGGGAGGTTCTAGCTGACCTGCAGCCCCCCTCAGGACAGATCCAAACATACAATAGTTTTTCCCTTGCTCCCTGAACCTCTCCACAAGGAATCAGTGCAGCAATGTATTTAACAAGTATCAGCAAGGAATAAATTTTTGCCAGTTTTTCTATGGACAAAGGAGGAAACTCTTGCCTCGTCCAGGAGTCCAGCCCTCACCTTTTGCAGCACGGGCTGTGTTCTGTGCATCTTCCAATAGGTCTTGCTGGGAAGCGGCAGCCCCCTATATAGCAGGTCCCCCCTCTTTCTTTGCATTGGAGTGGGTTTCCTGTTTCCATGGTGAAAGATACACAGAGAACAATTAAAGCAACAATCATAGAACTGCAGGATCACAGAATGGTTTGGGTTGGAAGGGATCTTGGAGATCAAATTACTTCCAACCCTCCTGCTCAGGACTGGGTCTCCTTCAACTCTACCACATTACTCCAAGCCCCATCCAACATGTCCTTGAACACTTCCAGGGATGTGGTATCCAAAACTACTCTGGCCAACCTGTGCCAGTTCTGAATCATTTTCACACAGGATATTTTTTTCCTTATATCTAATCTAACTCCTCCAGTTTGAAGCCATTCCTCCTTGTCCTGTCAGTCCATACTCTTATAAATAGTCTCTCTCAACCTTTCTTGTTGGCTCCCTTCAGGTATGGGAGGACCACAATTGGTTACCCCAAAGCCTTCTTTTCTTCATGCTGAACAATCCCAATACTCTCAGCCTTTCCTTATAGGAGGTGATCCATCCCTCTGATCACCTTGGTGGCCTTCTCTGGAGTCAATCCAATAACTCCATGTTTTTCCTGTCCTGGGGACCCCAGAACTGGAGGCAGCTCTGCAGGTGAGGTCTCAGCTGAGGGAGCAGAGGGGCAGAATCCCCCCCTCCCATGCTGCAAACGCTGTGGGTGAGCCCAGGACACAAGGGGTTTCTGGACTGGGAGTGAACATGGGGTGCATGTCCAGCCTCTCCCCCACCAGCACCTCAAATTCTTTCTTGACAGGGCTCCTCTGGTAGAGTTATGTGTATTTGCAGAAAGGCTGACACTCTCTGTGCTTTTCAGGCCAATGGATGCGCTCACCTCAAACCTCACCACAGCCACATCTCCAATAGCAATATGTCTTACCTAGAAGGACCCTTTTCCCCTAAATTTGGTGCACACAAGAGCAGAGAATAGGAAGGACCAGTGTGAGATCAAGCAAGAGCCGTGCTGGCTCCCCAGCTACATTCCCAACACTGCCTGGAACAGCACAGTTGGAAAGCAGGGGGACTCCTCACATCCCAAATCATCATCCTGCCCATGCCATGACTGATGTGACCTCTGATGAAAAGTCCTTGCCCAGCATTTGCAGGGATCCTGCCTTGGGGTAGTGAGTTTTTTGGATACTCAGTTGATGCAGCACAAGGTGAGAAGAGACAGCTTTGTGCCCTAGGCAACCCACCAATCCAAACATCCACTGAGCTCTCTCCCATCCTTGTACAGGGCAAGAGACCATCCAGAGGCACCTAAACAGGAACACCCGGATGCAGGGTCAAAGCCTGAAATCAACCCCCTTCCTGACCCACAGAAGAAGCCAGGCTTCTGTTTCCAGGAGCTCTCTCCATTCCCTTGTCTGTGTCCGCTTGGAAGGTCACTTGAGAACCACCTTTCTCCTTGAGGCCCCCTGATTTTTGCATTCTCACCCCCCCCAAAAAAAAAAGGGTCACTTCCAGGGATATGGAAAACCCTAGTGGTGGGAGTCCAGATCTCCCCTATTTCCCTCTCACCTGCAGCTCCCTGGACCAACAGGAGGAGCAAGGGGAAGAGCAGGTACAGGATCTTCATGGCTGATCCACCTTTCCTGGCTCTTCACAGGGCTACAGAGGGGATACCAAAGCAAAGAGAACATGGAGGACCCCAGGGAGTACAGAAGCCTGGGCACTGGGGTTCCCCAAACTGCAGAGGGGCTGCCTCCATCCACACAGTACATGATGTTGCCTCTACCTTTCTCCTAAGGTGATTCTTTTCCATTAATTTTCTCAAAGGTCTTCCAAAGACCATCCTCAGAGCACAGACTGCAGAACTGGGGCCAGCTGTTGCCAGTTCAATTAAACCAACAGCCAGTGAAGCTTACAAGTAGAGATAAAATTGCTATTGGAAGTTACAGAACTAAAGGACACTGAATTCTTTAGATTTCATGTATCATATATTTTTTTCTCTTTAACAAGTTGCATATATATTCTCTAATTTCTCAAAAGTACCAAATTTCCAGGATTCTTTGAAGGTGCTGAATTCCTTTTTCATTTCTACTGCTTAATCTAATCTTAGACCAGAGGAGGTTTACACATCAGGAGATGCTTTCGTCAACACTCAATGCCATGCCAATATTCAAACTATGGAAAAGATGCATGTTCTGCACTTCAGGGAAATGCATGTGCCTGGAGACACTATGGTACACCAAGGCTAAGAAAGGGCTCTCCACCACTTCAGCCAGCCCATAACTGTCTTCCCAAAACACCCTGCCCAATCATCTCTGCTTCCCTGGGCTCAGGAAAGTCCTCCTAACTCAGCTTGGCAGTGCCAATCCCCAACTCCAGACCATTGCCAGGATTCCCAGCAAGGACACTCCCCAGTCTCACACTTGCTGACGCTGCCCTGTGCAGCACTGACCCAGGGATGAGTCAGAGGGCAGGGAAGTGTCTTCACGACCTGGAAGAGAGTTCATAATCACCTACCTGATGCAGGTGTTGGTTCAGAGCACAGCAAGGCAGGAGGAGGCTGTAACAATCTGACCTGAAGTCACTTGCACACAGAAGTGTCACAGCTGGAAAGTATCACTTTGCCCAAAACATACTGACTTTATACCCCCCCAGGTGGGTGGGACATGGAGTTTTCCCTGTTGACACAACTGCCCTTGGCCAACCAGGGAGTGACCCATCAGTGTGGAGGTACTGGGGCTGCCACTCCTCCCTCCCTGCTGCAGTGGCAGAGGCTGAGGTGCCTCCTGGAGCTGCTGCAATCGTCACCTTTATCGTTCTGCCACACATTTTGTGACGCACGGCCTTGGCAGGAACCCCTGGGGTGGGGGAACAGCTTTACTCTGCAGAGGTGAAGGGTGCTCATGGTCACTGCTGCAGGGTTGAAGTCAGGAGAAGTGAGCACAGGGGTACAAAATCCGTGGCTGGATGGGCTGACCTGAACACCCCTCACCAAACTCTCCAGTTCTGGGAAAGCAATGGCAGGGGAGGCTTTTTCAGGGTTGGTCCCATCTCCCAGGTAACAAGTGACAGGAACTCATTTGCACTGGGGGAGGGTTNTGGAGTGGGTATTAGGAACAATTTCTTCATCAAAAGAGAGGTCAGAAACTGTCAAAGGATGCCGAGGGTATTGTGCAAGCCAGCTCCATGGAGGGATTGAAAGCAATGTATATGTGGCACTGGGGACATGGTTTAGTGGTGCTGTGGTTGCCAGGGAAGAGAGACACCTGTGACTGGCACAACCAGGACAGAGGTCCCACTTGGCAGAGGGAGCGCCTGCAGGGCAGCTCCATCACTCCCACACCAAATACCATGGACCAGCAGGCACTGAGAGGATATGTGTCCCCTCTCCAATGCCAGGCACAATCATCCCCAGGGAAACCTAATGGTGGTGACCCCCAACATCCCCAAGTGCTTCTCCTGCCACCAACCCACCCTGCCACGCCCACAGCCAGCAGGCACAGCACACCCTCCATCACAAGGACACAGACACATGACCCACCCATGAAATGCCAAACTGCTCATCTTTATTCAAGCTGGCAAAAGCAGCCTCTGAACCAAAGACACCACAGCTGTGACAGGATGTCTCCAGCCCAGGAGCACCCAGCAGAAGCAGCTGCCACTCCTGCTGTCACAGCAGCTGGGGATGGCAGAGGCAGGGAGGGGAGAGGACATCAGGAGATGATTCCAGCAGCCAGAAGCGAGGGGGACATCCTGCTTGGAATTTTCAGGGTCTCAGCCCGACTTCCTATAATAAGAAAGCAGAGACGCACATGAGCTGTTGGAACTTTTCCTTCCACTTTCTTCCACCTTCCCTGCAAGGACCATCCAGTCTGTGGTGCAGGAGACTCAGGTTCAGCAGAGGTGAGGTCCAATCCTTAGTACAGACAGTTTGGACCTGGGTTATCTTAGTGGTGGCAGCCCTGACTCCAAGTCTGTGCAGATGCAGCAAAACCTGGATCCTTTCCTTGCCAAAGGACAGCAAATGCTTCACTCTTTGGTGGCTTTGGTGAGTACTCTGCAAATCGTGATTGAGCCTCTCAGGACTGGAGGAGAGTGGGGAGGTTCTGACTGACCTGGGGCTCCTGCAGCCCCACATCTGGACAATCCAAACCCACAAAGATTTTCCTTTCATTCTGGGGTCACTTCCATAGGGCATAAATAAGGATAGTATTTAATAAGCATTGACATGAAAGTAATTTCTAATAGATGGTTCTGTGGAAAGGGGAGGAAACTCTTTCCTCATCTAGAGTTCTGGCCTTACACTTTGCAGCACACGGTTTTTGCAGTGCATCTTCCAATTTCTCTTGTAGGGAGGCGACATCTCCCAGAAACGCAGAATCCCCTTAGATGTCTGCATTGAAGTTCGCTTCCTGTTTCCATGAGGAAAGATACACACAGAGCAATCAAAGCAATGGTCTGGGAGAGCTGGGTGTGGTTGCATAAAGGCTGAAACTCCCTGTGCACTTCAAGGCAATAGATGGGCTCAGTTCAAAACTCCTCATGCACACATCCTAAAGAACAACATGTCTCTCTAGAAAGATTCTTTCACACTCGGTTGGGTGCAAACAAGAGCAGGGAGTGGGAAGGACCAGCCTGAGGTCGAAGAAGGACTATGGTGGCTCCCCAGCTGCATTCCCAACACTGCCTGGAACGGCACAGTTGGAAAGCAGGGGAGTCCTCACAACCCACATCCTTCTCCTGACTATGCCATGATTGATGTGACCTCCGATGGAAAGTCCTTGCCTAGGCCTTGCAGGGATCAAGCACTGGGGACATGATGTTTTGGGACACTCAGCTGATGCAGCACAAAGTGAGAAGGGACAGCTTTGTACCCCAGGCAACCCACCAATCCAAACATACACGGGGACTCTCTCCCATCCCTGTACAGGGCAAGAGACCATGCAGAGACAATGAAAAAGGTATGGCTGTTTGCAGAGTACGAGCCTGAATCCAACCCCCTTGCTGAACCACAGGAGAAACCACACTTCTATTTCCAGGTGTTATATCCACCCTACTCCGCTTTCCCCAATTCCACCTCACATTTGCATACCTCCAAGAAACGTGGTCACTTCCCCAGATGTTGAAAACCCCGGTGATGGCGGCTCAGACCTCCCCCAAAATCCTGTTACCCCCTCTCACCTGCAGCATTGTGGACCAACAGGAGGAGCAAGGGGAAGAGCAGGTACAGGATCTTCATGGCTGATCCAACACCAGGCACTTCACAGGGCTGCAGCGGGGACACCAAGACAATGAGGACATGGAAGACCTCAGAGGGTGAGGGAGCCTGGGCACTGGGGTTCCCCAAACTGCAGAGGGGCTGCCTGCAACCACAGTACATGAAGTTTCCTCTCCCTTTCTCTTAAGAACAAGTCTGAGGCCTGTGTCACCCTGCAAACATTGGGAATGTTTTCTGATGTCTCACTCCATGGGAAATCCATTATCTAAGATGATTCTTTCCCAATAACTTTCTCTTTGACCTTCTACAGGCTCTTCCCAGAGAGCAGCCTGCATATCTGAGCCAAATTGTTGCCAATTTGATCAAATAAAGTCTCCATTTGCCCAAAAAGAAGATCTCAGGTCCCTCCTGCAGCATCAAGGCACCTTTCCAGTCTCTCCTCTACTTTGGAAAGTTTAGTTTCACCTTCCACATATTCTAGGGTCTTACAGTCATATGAAGGGCATCTCTGATGGCCTAATAACATACCAGGGGTCTTACAGTCATATGAAGGGCATCTCTGATGGCCTAATAACACACCAGGGTACTTCCAGCTGTTTGTCATTTGGGTGAGTCTATGGAGATGGACCTTGAGCTGAGAACATGAATAGGCATTTTGCCAGATAGAGACCCCAGATTCACTTACCTGATGAAGGTCTTGGTGTTCAGACAGCAACAAACCCAAACAGGAATCACTTGTGTCCAGATGCCCTTGGGGACAGGGAATGCTGCTTTGCCCAAATCAGACTGGCTTTATACCCCTCCAGGTGGGTGGGACATGCACTTTTTGCGACTAACAAAGTGCCCTTGGCCAACCAGAGTGTCACCCATCAGTATGGGGGTGCTGGGGCTGCCCCTGGTCCCTCCCTGCTGTAGTGGTAGAGGCTGAGGTGCCTCCTGGAGCTTTTGCAATCATCGTCACCGTTATCCTCCTGCAACACATCTTGTGACACTCCCTGCGCAGCAGCAAACAGGCTGTGGGGGCTCACTGGAAAATCTTTGGGATGGAGACAGTGAGAGGTTTGTGTAGATATCCGCACCAGCCCACTCTGAGAGGAATTGTGTCCTTAGTTCACTGAATCATCCTGCAATTGGTTTTGAAGGGACTTTAAAGTCCATGTAGNGACTAACAAAGTGCCCTTGGCCAACCAGAGTGTCACCCATCAGTATGGGGGTGCTGGGGCTGCCCCTGGTCCCTCCCTGCTGTAGTGGTAGAGGCTGAGGTGCCTCCTGGAGCTTTTGCAATCATCGTCACCGTTATCCTCCTGCAACACATCTTGTGACACTCCCTGCGCAGCAGCAAACAGGCTGTGGGGGCTCACTGGAAAATCTTTGGGATGGAGACAGTGAGAGGTTTGTGTAGATATCCGCACCAGCCCACTCTGAGAGGAATTGTGTCCTTAGTTCACTGAATCATCCTGCAATTGGTTTTGAAGGGACTTTAAAGTCCATGTAGTGCAACCCCCTTTGCCATGGGCAAGGACACCTTCCACCAGCCCAGGTTTCTCCAAGCCCCACCCAACCTGGCCTTGAACACTTCCAGGGATGGGGAAGCCACACCATCTCTGGGAAACCTGTGCCAGGGCCTCACCACTCCCACTGAAACATTTCCTTAAATTATGTGGTGTGCTTTGGAAAAAAAGTCAATGTAGGGGCATCTTCATAGCAACTGAGAGCTGGATTAAGTCATCCAGTGAAATAGAATGGAAACAAATACCAAGAAACAGAAGCCTGGCTTCTCTGCCAAGTGCTGCATATCCAGCTGGTAATTTGGAATTGGCCAGGGTGGCTTTCTTGGACAGAGAAATCTTCACCAGTACAACCAGTGCTCCTTTTTGTGAACACACACGTTCGTGGACACACACACATATTTACCCACAGGTGCATTATGATCATGGAGGCCTTTTGCTGGGATGGTGAGGTCTAACAGCCAGTCTAACCTCAGGTTGTGTCCAGGGTGTGTGGAGAGGAGAAGACCCCCTGCTCACACCCTGCAGGGTGGCCCATCTGACCATGGGACCTCTTGGTGATGTTCCCTTGATGGGGAGCTGGGCAGTCACCCTGGGAGATCTGTTTCCCTCTGGGGTCCACAAAAGTCTCCTTGAGATTGCCAGTGGGATCATCCGAAGAGGTCATGAGGGCAAGGGAGTCCCTCCCTGCCATCTGGTGGGATGGGAAATGGAGCTTCACAACCCTCAGAAGGGTCCGTGTCAAGGAGGTTGCAGTGTACTGGAGCAAGATGAGATAGCCCAGGACCTTCAGGGTGGGGAGTGAGAGGTTTAAACTATTTCTGTTTGCCCAAGGAAAGATTTCCCCACAGTAAGGAAAAAAGGGATTTTGGCATTTAAACACAGTCCCACAAAGGGAAGCTGAGTTCTTCCAGCCAGCCCAGCTCTTGGCACCATAGGTTAAGGTCTTCAGTCCATCTCTGTCCAGCCCTGGACGGCTGTATGGCTCAGAAAAGTTCTAATTATGGGCCAATTGGAAATTGTTACTCTCTGGGGCTTGTGTGTCAAACCCAGGTGGGATCACGACCTCAGCCCATGAAGCAGACACCCAGTGACATCAATGCCAAGTAACAACAATTTATTTAGCAGGAGAGAAAGCAATGCAGAATACATTTGGATTTACTCTCTATCTAAGGCTTTTTGCATTGGAAGTGAAAGGTGTGTGAGGCTTTGCAGCAGCTGTTTTAGCAGTAAGGAGATCCAAGCAAATTCCTAGATTTAGAAGAACTGTTCATTGGTCTTCAAGGTCTGGTTCAGTAATGCTGTTTAGCTGCCATGGCCTGCACAAAGGAAAAATGAAATATCAGGTTTTCTTTCTGCTTATACTCCCTTCCTACTTACTGTCAGTCCATGTGCATTTTCCTCTTGAGCATAAGTGTTTTCCAAAATACCTAATATCTTGTGTAGACATGCTGGGACAGCCCTGAGCACTCATAGCTGTGAGGAAGAAATGTTTCCCTATTGCCTCAGGAAAAGCAGGAATTGATATTGGGGTGAATGCATTCATTCTTGATCGAAAATAGAAGGCTGTTTTTCATATGACAATTTCTTTTTACAACAGTGTTGCCCTTTTTGCACACACTTGAAGGAACTCAAAGACCTCTGCTCACCCACCCAGCACAGCAGCCCCGTTCTGGAAATACCAAATCCTGATATTTTGCTCTGACACAGGAGCTGGAAAGGGATCAAGCAGAGCTGAGACAGCACAAGTTTGACATATCTTATTGTATCTTATCCCTCTTGCTGGGGCAGAGCGTGGTGCACATCTCAGGAGAAAGAGCACTGTGGAGTTCAACCTCCTTGAGTTTGTAGAATCACAGAACATTCTGAGATGGGGAAAATCTACAGGGATCATCAGTCCAGCCCCAGGCACAGGACACCCCCACAATCCCACCATGTGCCTGAGAGCTTTGTCCAAACACATCCAGGGCAACACGCAACACTTGACCAAATACATAACATTTGACACTCCTCATGGCATAATAGGTTTTTGTCCCTTATGTCTAAAATAAATATTCAATAATACCTTGGGATTTGGGACAGAGGAATACTGTTTGTCTGCTCATACTGCACAGGAGCATTGGTGAACATCAGACTCACCATTTGCAGCAGGAGCGGAACCCAAGGCAACTTCCAACTCTGACCTTTTGGAAGGGGCATCTTCCAAAGTGACAGGTCCCATGTCTACAGAGAAACATTTTCCGCTGGGGTGAAGACAAACCTGCAAAAATAACAAAAACATTTCCTTCCCTCTCACTCTGCAGGGCAGGGCAGTGCAGTTGAAGTGTTTCCCACCCCTTGAGCTGCTTTTGCCACCAACTTGCCTTAAGTAGCCCAGATTTGGTCATTTTGAAAGGCCATGTAAGAGGTGAGCTTACAAAGCAGGTCGACACCTTCCAGAAGGTGGATCCTTAACTCACAGTGCCTCTATGTGGTGAATGAAACAGACCTCATGACTAATTGCCCTTTCCCTTATGGGAAAGGGTGATGGATCCAGAGGTTTTAATACCAGTTCCAGGTCCAAAAATAGTTGGCCAGGCTTCATTTTCATCTATATGGCACTGCTGAGTCTGCTGCTATTCAAAGATCATGGTCGCCATAGACACAGTCTGAGGTTCCTAACAATAAAGAACTTAGCACAGTCTTTGTGGGGAGCCAGCAGAGGTGAAAAATCACTTTCCTTCAGAAGTCATAATTTCTCCATCTTTGAAACAGATTTCAGCACTGAGTTGTTCCAATAATTGCTATTTGGATTCCAGCAATTTTAACCAGGACTGGTTAAAATGTGCCTGGGAATTTTGCTTCAGGTGCACAAAATCCCCTTTCTCGCAACTCTTTCCCATCTTACCTGGAGAAACCTGGAGTGTCAAGAAGAGGAGAGAAAAGAGCAGGTAAAGGATCTTCATGTCTGTGGATTCCCCCTGTGTAGAGAAAAGGACCAAAGAAGATGTTTGGCAGACAGTCCCCGGGATCTGCAATGTCCTGGACTGTACAAATAATGTGGTAATAAAAATAGCATTTATATGGCCTATTTTCTTCAAGCTTTCCAGAATAACCAGTAAGACTCATATGACATCACGATTGTTATGATTGTGGGGCGACACGTTTTCAGGACACGTGATCATTTAGTTACTTAATTATTTTGATTGCTCTCATTCTGTTCCCATTTTATAAATAGCCCTCAGCCAGAATAGAATCAGAGAACCCCAGAATGGTTTGGGTAGGAAGGGACCTTAAAGATCAGCTTGTTCCACCTGCCATGGAGAGGGACACCTTCCATTAGCCCAGGTTGCTCCAAGCCCCATCCAATCTAACCTTGAACACTTGCAGAGTTGGAATCTTAAGTTTAGTTTTAGTTAAATGTTTTATCTAATAAATAAACAACATTAAGCAAAATGAGGTGATTATGAAAGGCAAACTTGTAAAGTTTATAAAGAAAAAAATAGTTCATTTTGCAATGTTAAAATTTATCAAGAAATAGCAGTGGAGATCAATTTCTTTAAAATCTTTGGTCTTAGTCTACAGGCAGCAGTTCTAGGAAATGTGCAACCAAATCATTTCTCATTTGATAAATAAAGTTTGAAAAGCAAATGTGGTGCCTTCATTGAAAAAAATAATAGTTTAAAGCAGTATCAGGAAACTAGGATGAGATAGTCTAGAAGGAGATAACTTATGGATAAAGAAGTGGCAGTTAATGTTGTATCTTTTGGCATTAGGGAATGTTTGGATCTGTTATCAATCATGTTCTCTTAAGCAAGGCAGGGAATCGAGGTTGTGCTGAAATGTCTTGTGTATGCAAATGAAATGGTAGAGGGTGGCCCAAAAGAGCTTTGAAATTAATATCAGATGATTAGACAAGTTTCTATATGGTGAAAAATGTCAGGAGAACCAACTAGGCAAAATTAACAATTCCAAAAATGAAATAAAGTTCTTAACATAGAGAAATAGATTAGACATATGATATATATTATATAATATAAATGGAGATATAATATGAAACCTTTTATATATTAAGTCTGTATATAATATATTATGCATTATATCATATATATGTAATGGAAATAGATAGAAAGTTACATATATATATATATATATATAGAGAGAGAGAGGTTCTTGTTGAAGAGGTCACCAATTTCTTTGGACCACTGACCTCTCTAAAGTAATCTGACCCAGCCAGATGGTTTTTCTACATATTAGTTAACAGAATAGTTTTATCCAGGTATTCTGGGTATTTGTGCATATTTGAACTACTCATTCCATCTGTCCAAATTTCAGAAAACCTAGATTTACCTTTCTTGAATAGCATACAAGTTAAAGTTAATAATGCAGAATTTTCGGGTTTTGCTTTGGAATTGGATTCATGAGGGAATACAGAAGCTGCCATTGAAAGAAAGACTGAAAAGAACCGAGATGTTACCAGGTATCAGGTGAGCCCAGAAGCCAAACAAGACTTGCTCTTGGTCCCTTCCCTCCAGAGGACTTTGACTGTGGGGCTGAGATCTTCCTTTATAAGGTGTTTCCAAAAGGCACTGAAAACTGCTTTCTCTTCCTCAGCTATGCATTGAACCAATAAGAAACTTACACGTATTTGTGATGGCACCTAACCCAACCAGAAATGAGCAGCTTTTCACTTCCCAATGCGAAAACAGGGTTTCTCTCTCAACCTGTTGAAACTTTTTCTTTGGAAAATCCCAAGTTCTTTGTGCAATAGCTCTTGTGACACTCCACTTTGTGTAAGATACGTTAACCCACCAGGGTATGTGTCAAACATCTTGGGACACACGTTGAACTGTCTCTGCTCAGGAGCAACATAATGCATTGTAATGCAAAGCACCTGCGTGTTCCTCTGCACTCCCAATCAGTTTGTTTTCTGTTCCATAAGTACAGAATCCCTGAATGGGTTGGGTTGGAAGGGACCTTAAAGACTATCTCATTCCAATCCCCTGCCATGGGCAGGGACACCTTCCACTAGCCCAGGTTGCTCCAGGCCCTGTCCAACCTGGCCTTGAACACTTCCAGGGATGGGGCAGCCACAGCATTTCTGGGCAGCCTGTGCCAGGAGCCTCACCACACTCACAGGGAAGAATTTTTTTGTAATATCTACTTGAATCCTGCCCTCTGTCAGTGTGAAGCCATCCGCCCTTGTCCAGTCCCCAGGAGAATGGGAAATAGTGTCTCTCCATCTTT